>DWEC01000014.1:0-30423 GCA_018245735.1 Microceris miodesmiata
CATGAATACTCTACATTCTTCTGCATTTCCGACAGCCTTGGTCCCATTTTGAAAACTCTCCATAACAAGGTGAGTTGCAATTCTTGTATTCGTCATTAACCAAAGCAAATAAGAATCTTAAAGCCTCTCTAAATCTTAATCACGAATTCATTACATCACCGATACGTCTCTCCAACAAATTGAGACAAATTTCAAAGTGCATTTGCGACCGATCATTGTATATAGACTGTCGGTATTACATATTGTGTTACGTAGATCAATCTTCTAATGGCAGTGCAGATGATGCAAGACAGGTAGCGATGGACGCAACTGGAAGTGCACTTACGGCGAAATATCGCGAGATTGGAGATAAAAGGCTGTGTTTCAAAATAGATGATATCTTTTTCTTCCCTAGAATGTATTATGGTTTCATCTCAATCATGTTACGTATTATCTATGTGCTTATATATTATTTCTTCACATTTGGCACACACTGTCCTCTGCCTATCACAGAAGGGACATATTGTAATGAAATAATAGTGATAATATTACTCATTATCTCCAGTCCTAATAGCCACTCAGCAAGCTTGTGTGCTTGAGGGTTGTAAGGGGTTCCAGCCATTATCTCAGGAACCCAAGCCAATCTCACCTGCACGTGGTCACACCCTGCTATAACATAGCAACGGAGATTACGGACATAAACCCCCTTTTGGGGGAGGATATGTCCAGCAGTGGGCTAAGATAGGCTGATGATGAAGCTTGTGTCTACTCTTGATTTCCATAATAATCTGAACTTAGTTCGTGTGCCTGGAGGTCTCGTATTACACGTAAGTTCCCTGTTGAGACTTGAGACTTAACGAAAGTAAAGAAAGTACAGACATGTTTTATTTCAAATACAAATAATTATTCGTCATTGATCTATCAATCATTTCTGTCCTCGACTCCCACTTCACAACGTTTCACAAATCTTCGTCCCATGTAGCCGAAGGTTTCTGTGCCGAAGGTGTCTGTTCCTTATAACCAGGAATACCACAACGGTACTAAGTCGATGGACATTGTGCTATAAATAATATTTTTATTATCTCTTCGTTACTTTTAAAGAGTAAATGTCGACAATTTTTACTGGTCACAATGTTAAATAAGCAAAAAATTAGAATACCTGTCAGACGCAGTTCTAGAGATATTGGAAAAAAATATGGTAAAAACCCTCCAATTCGTTCCAGATATTCTATTCCAGAGAGCAATTTACGTGAAATGGAATGCGGTCACCTGTATTGGAAGACTGAATACCGCGATGTATTGAACAATACCACTGTTTGATCGCCTATAAACGTATCCATAACCGAGCGCTGATTGTTTAGTGGTTTCCATTTCAATCATTTGGAAAGTTTAGAATTCTAATTCAGACTACTAAATATTTATTATTATCACTTTTTCAGGTTCATTACGGGGTAGGTAGAATTATAGGGTAGTAACGCATGTGCGTTTTTGAACTGCTTTATCACTTGCTACAATATTGGAAGAAGATGTTGAGAGCTTGAAAACATGCAACCTTAGTGTTCTCTAAGATGTATGAAGTCCATTAACCAGCTCACTTTACGCCACTACACTGACATTTAAAGAGAATATTCTAGACATTAGCTTTTACAAAAAAAAACAGGACAACCGCGTCCAAACATACGAAATTAACCAATTAGTCGCAGATGACAACGTATTTCCGGTTAAAGCTGGCTATAAAATACCTAATGCCCTGAAAGTCTCATTCCCCTATGGCCTACAAACCGTGTTACAAACTATACCCTTTTATTTCAGGACACATACGTTGTCAAAGTTCCCAAATGGTATTCAATTCTGTAAATTTACGTAGCGTCACGATTATAACCCTCGAAGAGGTAGGCAGAGTAGTTTAGGGCTCTCCCACGTTTTACCGGTTACATTTACGCACCACTTTGCAATACGTGGTATGCGTACATGTACCAGGCATAAATCCAGACTTTGAGCCACTCCTAGAAATTTCAAAATAAAAAATCCAATTGTAAGTACCCGACTCGAACCCAGGACCTCTTTATCGGTAGTCGCATTTACAATCAACTTGAGCAACGAGGCAGTCAAATTATAACCTTAGTCCCATAAATTTAATGCAATTTATATCGAGCTAAGTTTTTAATGAAGTTCATGGGCAAACAAAAATTTAATTACTTCGATACGCAATAAAACTGGTAAGAAAGAAGGCGACAGCTATGATCGTATCTAGGATATTCTACTCTATTTTTATCTACATTTTATTAACCGCAAACAAATATTTATACTATCTGAACGGATACCATTCAGTACTCACTGCGCTCTTACTTACATTAATACTTCAATTGGCAATGGATACTAAATTTCGTGTTCACGACTAATAATATCAAAGCTAACTACATATCTAATAACCCTGTTGCTATTGCCCTAGTCTGTTATATACGTTTGTAAACGGTAACTCCAGAAAATGTAGGTCTTTTTCTACTGTTTCCTCATAAAAATTTAAAACTAAAAAGTTTTTAATCCAGAAATCAAATTCCAAACACACTGTAGCTAGACAAAACATTACGAAACAATGGATAATAAAGTATGGTTAAAAGTAGTTTTTTAAGTAATATTACGCGCTACGCCCGTCCGTCAGCTACCGCGACTCTACACTGAACTCTATATATTTAACTTACATAGAGTCATATTTCAAAATTAAGTCCTGCTATAAAAACGCATTTTTTCACTGTTCAATGTATAGATTTACAAACTTGTTTCTGCGTTTAATGAACATTTATACGTTCAAAAAAGCGTAAAAAGATTCAATCAGGAAGGATATAACATACACTTTTTATTTAAATAAAACGATAAAACTTATTTTAATGATAAATACATACACACAAAATACAATACAATACAAATACAATACAAATATCTTTATTTGTGAACATAGGTCTTTTAGATGTTTCTATAACTAAGTAAGTACATGTCCTCTATATTCAACCTTGGGTATACAAATTTAACAAAGTAATTTACAATTTGTTATAATTAATTATTGCTAAACTATAATGCATTATTCCATAGATTTCTAGTAGGTACTTAAACAATTACATAGTCTCATTGAGGAATTCATATGTTGTATAAAAACATTTGTCAATAAGAATTTTTTTCAATTCATATTTAAATTTTACAATACCGCTTATATTTTTTATGGACTCTGGAACTTTACTATATATTTTAGGCGCCATGCCGTAAGTAGGTGCCATTTTTTCGTAGCAAAGCTGTTTTGGACGTAGTTGTACATGTACAGTGAACAGTTATTACAAAAAAATTGAAGTAAGTAATGTTCGTATACTAACGAAGATAATCGTCATAATCTGGGACACGAAATCTCAGTAAATATGCAATACCGAATATGTTCCACTACAACGCGGCAAGTGACGAAAGCTCTCAGCTGATACAGGCGACGTGCCAAGTGATTAAATTAGGTCGCGTGTTAAATAATACCCACTGGCAATCTTCGCAATCGATTTTTGCTGTAAACTTACATTTCGTTGGCTTTTGGTCAGTTTATAAAAGGTTCAGAGAGATTAATTGTCTGTCAATCGTCAAAATGACGTTACGTATGTAAGGAAAGAATACCTATGTATTTGCCTCTCTACGGTATCTGCCTATCCCATAAAAAGTGAAGCGTGGCGTGACGTAACGTGAATAATAAAATAAAAGATCCTTCAAGTAAGGCATTACAGGAGCTACCCATTAGCTCCTGTGATTTGCAGATATCTGTAGTAACGGTGGCCATGTATAATCAGGTAGATCGGCTGCCTGCTTACAATCCCTTTCAATAAAAAATGATTAACGTACATATGCGAAATATAAACGTAACCGATGAAACGTGACACTATACTGCACTCCTCTGTCTACCTCTTCGGGGATTATAGGCGTGATGCTTTGCATAAATGTGAATAACAATATTTAGGTTATTTTGTCTGGTTATAGCCCTTGCGTATTTTAACAGCGAATGTCAAGGGTGTCGTAAGTCCTTTTTGTGTTTTGTTTGCGTTATTTTCAGTGTTTACCTAATGCTTTAATGTCTCAATATAAGTGTAAACATTTACCTTCATTAAAAATACACACATAAGTCTTTGTTTAAAAAACTTTACCAAATTATGTTTCTGTAAAATACATATAATATATATCAATCTACACGTAATTCTCGTATGCCAAGTACAGAAAAAAAGAAATGAAAATTTTAACATTTCCAGTTGAGTAATGAGCGGGAAAAAGTAATTTAAGTTGGACATTGATTGAGCCCCGAAAAAACTGGGTCGGCCAAGATATTCGTAAGTTATCCAAAATGATTGCCAGATAGCCACTAATCGCTTTCAGATTCTTCTAATCGTTTCCATTCATTAATGAAATGCCGCTCGCTACGAGTTACTTAATGATCTTAACGATGTTGAATGCTATTAGGGTTTATTGAAATATGCGATTAAATTTTATATAGTGTAAACCGAGGGCGGAATATAGGGTTTTGTATATGAATAGTCCCATCTAACACGGTCAAGTAGCTGTGCATTAGGTATCTGGAATGTTCTACGTAACACTAGGTTGAGGCTTCTTATACGCCCATAGACACGAGATTTTTTCAATTAAGTTACTATGGTACTGACCTTGTTTTATGCAAACTCCTTTGTCTAAGGACTTCATTATGTCATCATCATCATCATTATCAGCCAATTCCCGTCCACTGCTGGACATAGGCCTCTCCAATGGCACGCCACCGAGCTCGATCTTCAGCTCCTCGCGTCCAACCACTGTCAGCCACATTGCGTATATCGTCACTCCATCTAGCTTCATTATGTATTTGCTTTTAATAACAAATAAATCGTACAAGTGATATTTTATAAAAAAAAAAATGTATGTACGGAGTTTAAAATAATTTATTTTGTACACTGTACTCTAATATTGGATGTATTTTTTTAACAATCCTCGTACACACTTTGCCTTAAACGGTTTCCGATACTTTTCACTTTGAGCTAACTTTCACAAAGGCCAATGTTAATTCTAATTTAGTTAGAGTATTGCGAACTGATAGAAGTATTTTTAGTAGACTTGTATTTGATTACAATGTAACCTATGAAGTGCTTTATCTAGAAAGTATATATTCACTTTTGACTTGAATAATTGCTGGTGGCTTTTAGTTAATATACATATATTAGGAGTTGAGAGCTTACACAATATGACTATTAATTTAATGTGTTAAGATTTATTTTATTATTTTAAGCCTCTATGGACCCAAACATATGTATGTATATTATTGATACTTTTGAATAAATATTATCATGTTTCAGCTAAAATGTCATCGTAAATATAATTTCGCCTCGTTCTATTCGTTATGTCCAAGTTGGTCAAAACGCCTTCTATTGGAGGCTTAGAATATATAATAGAATAAAATAACATAGAACTATGTGAATTTAGTGAAGTTATATGACAGATATGTAAAATGGTTCATAGTTTATTATTAAGTAAAAGGGAGTGACTGGTTAAGGACTAGAAAGAAGGGGGAAGGAAATTAAAATTTATTATCGATGGTCATGTGACCGAAAGAAAAAATGTGAAGTGTGTTCCCATTTAAATTAATAAATTAGGGAGGTTACAGACGCCTAAATCAAAACAGAAATTACGTTAAACAAAGTAGAGAAAAGGCCGACTAGTCCCGCGCAATCTCAAGGCGCACATGTAGAGTTACATTACATTCAGTCTCTCGGGGTAAGCACGTGGATATTGTGAATACGAGATGGAAATCAATACAACGTGGACTCGGGGAAAGACTGATCTCTTTAATGCTCTCTTTTTCGTTTTTCATCGTGAATTACAGCACGCTTTCAGGGAAACTAGCCGGAAATACGACGAGCTCTAACCATTACTATCCTTTACCATTCCACTCATGGAATAAGGCCTTAGCTTGTAGTCCTCCATAGTCCAGCGTGGCAGACTACGGCTTTTACCCTCTCAATCTGAGAGGAGACCCATATTCCAGCAGTGGAATTATAATGGGTCGATTATTATTGTTGTAGTCCTCCAATACGTTGGACCAATAAACCTAAAAAGACGGGAGGTATCAGCTCGCTGAGGTCTACGGAGATTCGTGTGTTATGACACACCCTAAGGTGTGTTCTACCCGTGGCTACCTATTGGGTCTTGGTACAGTTATTTAGCAAACAAAGAGAATATATCAGCAGTTAAAAAAAGTTACAGAGATGGTTTCCATCTCATTCCAACGGTACTTGCTACTCATATACTCATAGAAAAATAAAATTAAAAATTTTAAGTAATCTCTACATAAAAATAAATTTTAAAAACGACAAAAAATCTTTCTTAACTTTGTCTAATTTCAAGAACCTATTAATACGTTTAAGATGAGCATCGCCGCGCCCATATGCAAAGAGGTATAATTAGTTAGCAAAGGTATAACGAATGGAAAGTGCCTTTTAGTTTCAAATTCTACGTTTGAACTTACTGTTGTAAGTCAATCTATCTCAAGGGGTCTACTAAGGTACTACAGTATTTCATTATCGTACCACTACTATACGAGTAGTTCGCTTGAGTTGTATTATACATGCTAGTGAACTTGCAGTGATAGCCTTGTGGTTAAGAATTCAGGCCCTCACTCCGGGGGTGCCCGGTTCAAATCCGTGGCGCGCACCTCTTTACAAAAGTGCGTTTTAAATTTTAATGTCACTTGCTAACGGTGAAGGAAAACATCGTGAAAACACCTACGCATCTTAGATATTATATAAAAAAAATCTAAGATGTGTGAAGTCTGCCAGCGTGGCGTGCCAGCGTGGTAGACTATGACCTTAACCTTCTCAATATGAGAGGAGACCCATATTCCAACAGTGGAATTGTAATGGGTCGATTGTTATTATTTTTATTATTATTAAACTTACAGGTGAGATTGTATTCAAGTGCAAGTCTATGGCTATCAAGAAATAGTCTAAATAAATAGTCTGACATCGTGTCTTTTAATGACACCGCAGACTCGAGATCTAATTATAACTTTGCTAGACAGTTTTGTTAAGCAGTTCAAAAAGGTATTATGGTACATTTCTTGGGTATTTTAAAAAAAATAGTGATTCAAACACTGTGTACGGCCTTAAAGTTGTTTCGAATGTATTAAAAGAATAACTATATCATTATTTGTCATTTTACATTCGTTCAAAATATTGGCGATGTAGAAATATCTCGTATCTGTGACAATTACATGGTCATAATATTCTTGTCCTTTCTCCCTGATGCATGTTTACGAAATGCTCAACTTAATTACTGAACGTATACAAAGTTGCGTCCCTTACAGCTATTTATGCGTATTTGATTTCAGTACAGTGGAAACTGATTTGCTTCGCGCGGTAAGGCACGTGCTATAGAAACAGAGGTGAGAGTTTAAAGGTATTCGCCAGTATCGTCAGCGCGGGACGAAATTCAGTGGCCTGACGTAACGCATAATTTATTTTGGGTCATATTTTCAAACTGTTTTTAATACATTTCTCCTTATTTTTATTTACCCATTTAATTACTTGGATACTGTTGATTTGTCCAATAATGCTTATATTAATAATTTCAGTTTTTTTTTCACTGTTCCTAACGTATGCGAATAAAAATAAAATTTAGCAAACATTCTATTTCTATCGAATAGAAATTTATAGTTTTATCTATACACTAGTTTTACACTAGGAAATACTTGAATATGAATCATTATTACTTAAATGTTAGAAATGTTATATATTGGAAATGTGTATATTAGTTATATCAATTGATAAAATATGTGTTTAAATACATTTATGTAATACGAATCAGGTGGCCGTATATTGCCTGGTACGGCGCGAGGCAGCGACGCCCAGACCGCCACAGGCAACGTTACTTAGAAAAACCAATATGGCGGATGCAATATCAGAACTGGAATGGAAAATGTCTTTCTAAGCATTTTTGCATCTATAACGGAATTTGTCTTTTTATTTTTAGGTATATTTTAATAAACATTAATATGGTTTTTATCAAAGGCAAATTCTTCAATTCAAAGGGACCATTTCCATGTTTTTTTAAATTACTTTTCCTGTTTCTTGGAGTAGAAACACTTCAAGCAGCCGATAAAAGTAAACCCTGCCTAGACATCTGCATCCAACACCGAACAGGTCCTGTAGTCTAGGTAAGTTTTAGTGTGAGTAAGTGTCATTTCTTCATAAAGCCGGTAGGAAGAATGATCTGGGAACATGACCGCAAGGATGGAACTGCTAGTAACATTAGTTTGACAGTCGTATGACAGTCACAACTAGCCTATTTACTATGACAACTGGCCGTTAGTTTCCGTTTCAGTCCTCTCCTGTCTCGTAATGGATTCCCTTATCATCATTAACTTTATTGGATCTGGTCAATTTGAATCCGGGTCTCTTCTCAGCGTGAGAAGAAGGCCATAAGCTGCGACGTTAGGTAAGTTTAGATCGTGAGAGTGTTTGAATTTAAGACTTAATTGACATATAAAGCAGTAAACCGGTCAAATTCCTTCGAAATTGGCTTATACAGTTTTACTTAAGAATGTGCTGGTAGATTTTGAAATTAAATATAGATTGTAATTCTGTTCATCTAAATGAATATTGTAAGCCCGAAAGTAACTCCGTCTGTATATTTGTAACGTTTTTACGTCAACACAATTTAATTGCTATTGTAATTGAATTTATTTGATTCAATTAAATTGGATGTATACAATTTGTACATCTTGTAATACAATTGTTAATGTGAATTAACAGAGCTCTATAAATTATATGACATTTTTTACAATATTAGATTCGAAGTTCCCTTGAGGGTAGGAAGAGAGATTCCAAACTTGTCTTCCATTATAGACTGGACGTAGTTTTTCTATAGTTGTCACTCTTCTCATATGTGCACGTCGTTTAAAATATTATTTGAAACATGCATTCAATACTATTGCAGAAAATACTAAAAACAAACCAGCTGAGATAGGTACGCAAATTAAAAAAGGCGAGAATTTACAAGTACCGCAACGTAAGAGGTACTTTACATATAGAAACAAGAAATTTTAAACTTAGAACAACCCTTTTAAAAACATTTGATTCAGTGTTAGTGGTTCGACGTTCTACGACGCTGTAAACCCTCATCGGATACGAAACGCATTAAGCAATCGCCAGTACTCAATAAAAAAATAACTTTATGCGCTTGTAATAAGACACAATTTTGTAGACGCATAACAGGTATATGTGCTTTTGTTGGTGCAGAAATTGGCGGTGTAGTATTCGAGACACTTAATTCCTAAACAGGCTGAAATTCTTCGGTAAAAATTCAATTAACTTTTTATGGAGGATGCTGCTTCAGGGGTATTAGAATGTCATGAATATTCAATAATCTCGCCTCAAAGGATTTTTGAGGACAAAACAATTTAGCAGTATGATGCCTTTAATGCTACTCCATCTGTATAACGCTCCCTAAACATTATAACGGCTACCTGGAGTTTGCTTTAAGAAGGCTTTAATTTAGGCTTTGAGCGCCGTGAGGGCGCACACCTTGTAAATTGAAATCCTAACGTGTCCGCACTGAATTTTAACTGGGTCATTTGTCTCTTTCAGACATTTCGCCTTTCAAAGCGAAAACGACTTTGTACGTGGACTATGGCTTGCAACTTTCTCATTCTGGGGAAAGATCCGTGTTCGAGAGTGGAATGATGAATGAGTTAATGATGGTGGTGATGAGGTCGAGTGAATTCTAGAACTATATCGAATAACCTAGCTGAGGTTATCTTATAGGAATACGAAATGTGTATAATGACATTAACATTGAATTTATTATTGCTTGAAAAGATGATCCTGAGCGCAAATCCTGTGCATGGTCAATCTTACTCTCAAGAGATGTTTGGGCAAAAATTTGAATATGGGACAAACTTTGGTTATTAATTGTAAATAGATATACTTTAAATTTCCCGGTGCTATACGTATATATGAGTAAGGGCCAGAATCAAAATCGTATTTTGTCATTAGAGTTTGCACACTATAATTTTTGGGCAGATAAATGTAATTTCAATTTTTTTCGAAAATTCCTAAAAAAACTTATTATTGAATAGGTTTTGTACTAAATTACCTTTCGCATTGAAATACGAAGATAAATTTCATTAATATTATTGAGTTATAGGCACAATCTATTAGTCGCGGCAAGGTCAGCACGATCACTCTACTTAGGTCTAATGTACTGCCAATAAAATATATCAAGACTATTCGGTCCCACTTTAATCCTAGGGAGCCAAGCAAATAAGATGTTTATATTGAAGGTACAAAGATGGCCGTAATTCGAGGAATTTGGGAATTCGAAGAGGAATTAGATTTGTAAAGTATTTAAACTGACGTTGTCAGGCATTTTGTTAGACAGGTCTTCGGCGAAGGCGCGTCAACAATTTTAAGAACGGGAAACAAATTCATAATAGTATTATAAATATGACGGTTAATTTGTCTGCCTGTCCATTACATTTTCGGGTCGAAAACTCAGAATCGACCTAAACGAAACCTAGTACAGAATAAAAATAAGAAAAAAATGTAGTTTTATCTCTGGCCAAGGACACAGGTTGTTTAGAATTTTTCATTACATGTCAAACTTCACAGACGAGACAAACCTTTTATTTCACGAATATTAACTTAATTGGAATCACCAGAATGTAAAATGAATTATTTAAGTTAAACAAGATGACAACTGAAGGAAGAGATTGATGTTATTGTCAATATAAATAAAGCCGTTTATACTTTTAGCTCTGTGTTGAGTTCTTTAATTTTAAGGAGCAAAGTATACAAAATGTTAATATCTTGGGTAGATATCTTAGACATGTATGAGTTATCTCATACATATCTATCTGGACCCAAATTAAGTCAAACCTGTATTTCGGTAACGTGACGAGACAACTAGTAAATAACATATAACATAAAATCTTATATATAGGTAACTATGAGGTACATGAGGCAATGAGGCTCCGCAGACGTAACTATGTGTAACCACTGAGTTGGGTAACTAATATATAAGATACTTGGTAAAACTGTCGTATTTCAGTCTGTTGACTAACTCGTCGATACGTGACCAAAATCCAATGTAGCGGAGCTCAATCGATCCAGTACTTAAGATATTACGAAGGACTTTCTAGTTCTTATCCAAGGACAAGGAGTAGAAGACTCTGTCGGGGTCTGTGTTTCCGGACACGTACAATCTAGGACTCTTCAATCAAAGGGTGAATAGGGTTATCCTATGTATGGTCCAACTTACGACGCATCTGCGTTTTCTATCAGGTGCAAATTTTTTGCCTTTCGTATATAAATAAAAAGTAAGCTTTCTGCAACACAGCGGCTTGCAGACAGGTTAAATGTCATGATCGATAGATGTTTGAACTGATAGTATTACGGGAGTGATGAATATGTAACAAGCACGGCAGGTCTGCAAGGATAGAGATATTTGGCATTTCGATCTCTCTGTCGAGCACGTAAGAAACTTGGTGTGATGATATGTATGTTTGTCTGAGATAAGAATACTTTACAATACTAAGCAAAAATTCAATAATTTAAGTCAGTAATATAAATTACCGTCCGCCAAATTTCAACGTACCATTCATTCTTTAAGCTAATACTCAAATTTCGGTCCTTGAGCCTGGAGCTATTAATTACTTGTTGTTAAAATTAAATATTCCATTCGCAAGAGGCGGCTCTTACACAAAAATGCTAATTATTTCATTAAGACGCCTCTTCAGCTTCTCACGGTTAACACACCTGTCTCACTGATGACGAAAAGCGATAAAATTATTTTGTCAATGATTATTGATATGACATCAACGTATTGGAAGCCTCAAATATGTGTACGGGTAAAATAAACGTTCACTAACAAATATCCATATCTCTTGAGGCCGCGAACAATTTGCAGACTGATATTATAAGACTACAATACAATCCACTCACTCACCTCCACCTCAGTCTCTGTCTCTTTCAACGTATAACGCAAACTAATATAATGTCTAGCTAGAATGTCCCGTTTGAAGAAGAAAGGCATGATGAAATCGGGGTGGTAACCTACCTAGCTTTGGTTTTTTTAGTTTAAATACCTTTATTAGACTTACTCGTATGTACAGACACAGTAATTGTGACAAATTAGCTTTTAATACAAAAGATCCTTTATCTTGATAAAATAACGCTTCATACTGACACCTAGTTATTTATAATATGAGAATATTTTATCTCTGATCTCTTCGACGCTAACGGTGTGACAACGAAGAAGGAGTATAAATTGAGGCATAGCGAATAAGCTAGATATTATTTGCTTGTTTAAGTGAAAGGCTTTGTTGTTGTTATTTTTAAGCTTCTGATAAAAAGGAATTGTTTCATCAAAATTGATAAATTAATAGGAGGAAAAAGGTTCAGGCTCGATGCTCCGCTGGCATGAAATTTTGGCTGTAATTAGTTACATTACGAGCGAAATGCTCCGAGACTGTCGGTCCGGCGGGCAGGCGCTTCACTCCGCTTTTTTATTTTTCTCGCTCGAATACATATTTTGTTATTTAACATCACAAGGTAAATTAATAATGGTCCGTGCCGTGAGCTTTGATTAAATCAAAATGAGAACTTTTCAGTGCAATTAGGAGTCGCACGCGTGTTAATGAGATGAGATTCTGCACAGTTTAATTTTAAGAAATGTTATTATAATTATTGTTACATCACGCCATTGCTCTTACAGGATCGGCAGCAAGCATCGAGTGCTAAATATCTCTATCCTTACAGTCTTCATGTTCTTCTTCTATGTTTATCACTCCTTTCATCAGGCTCATCGGGTTCGGAGACTTCAGACACCCTCATCAGAGAGTGGCTGACTTATTAGCATCGAATATTAAGAAATTTACCTAATACTAACTACGATAATATTGTAAATGTAAAAATAATATGGTTGGTATGTACTTCTTTCACGTAGCAACAAAGTAATGGAGATATCTGCTCGTATGCATTGAAGTACATAGTTTTTGAACCAGAAAGTGATTTGGACTATTTAATCGAAAAAGCTAGTTTTCTATAAGATTTAAGGTTAGCCAAAATTTTAGCCTATATTACATTACATTACATTACGTATATACATAAGTATCATAATCATCATCATCATCAGCCTATTTCCGTCCACTTCTGGACAGTGACAATGACACACCACTGACCTCGATCTTCAGCTCGTCGCATCCAACCACTGCCAGCCACTTTGCGTATATTTGCGTTAGATGGATATCGAACCTACTTCCCCCATATCTTTATTAATCACTGGGCTGGCGAGTCAAGCTGCAAGTCCGTTGATCCGTACTGGAACAACGTGGCAAAAAGTACCAACTGTTGGAGCTGTGGCGAGACTCGAGCGTGCTGGACATGACAAGGTTTCGTAGATATTGTAGTTATTTAACATTGAATATTATTTGTGTGTCCGCCAGCTGGGCGGCCGCCAGCTTCTATTTCAATAACATATTATTATTAATACCATTATTTAGAGCCGATACGTGTTTCTATATGCTGTATGGGAATTTGTATTAATTTAGCTAACTGCTCTCATATATAACGTGATTATAGAATATTGGGGTATAGGATTAATTTTGATGTGCCGGCGTTGCCTCTCTTTTGTTATTAATTTCATCTGGCAAACAAGCAGACGGGCCACCTGTTGGTAAGCGCTCACAGTTGCCTATGGACATGTGCTACACCAGAGGAGAGCTCTTGCAATCCTTTTTTGAAGAGCCCCTTACCATAGCGCTCTAGAAATTTCCGGAAGGAATCATTCCACATCTTACACGTCCGGAGTAGAAATGAACGAGCAAAGCGAACCACGAAAGACCAACTCGTATCCGGTTAATGTCCACACAGCGTTCCTAAAACCGTCCTTTGTAAAGTACAATTCATAATGCGAGGCATCAAATTTAAGTACGTAGAATGAATGAAAAGATCTCAACAGTGGTGGTTTGAATGAATACTAGATATCTACTTCTGTGAAATATCTAATAGCTATCTGATAATCGGAATTTTTACTAGATATTTTTTCATATATGTCATGTCGTATAGGTCAAGTGAGTTTAGAAATCATTTAAAGATGGATAAACACTCCATCAATGCTAGCTACAAAACCAATACTGGCATTGTTTTGGTTTTCCCAGAAATGTCTTCAAAAGAGGACATCTTCCACTGATATGTGTTATTACTATAGAGCCTTTTAACATTTTACAGTTTACATTTATTATTGAATTTTAGGGAACCTACGTATCTGCCATTTATTTCTTTTACGAATATAAAGAAAATGGACAGATTTTTTTCCGAAAATGTCAATGTAAATACTGGAATTTTTACTTCTTTAAATGTGTAGTCCGTTCCTTGCGACTGCTGCCGTCTGGAAAAGCGAAAAGTATTCGAACTTCATCAGCATATCATGCAATGTAAATGCACAAAGCTGCAGCTCCACGGTCTGCAGTGTGATGTACAAACAATGGTTTTGTTTCTAGACGTGAACCACTGTAGAATTCATTCACTGTGAAATACTAAAAAATACATATTCAATGTTTTTTTTTACCTTCACACCTGTATTCCTCCAAGAGTTTGACAGAAGAGTGTAGTGTACTCCCACGATCCACCTATTAAAGTTTATGTTCCGCCACGGAATTGGGGTCATCTTATTGCTACATAACGGATACTCTTTCTGATCCCGAATTAGTACTAGAAATTTTAAGTTAGAAAAATCGTACCTGACCGGGCATCGAACCCAGGCCCTCTCGTTCAGCAGTCGGCTTTCAGCCACTGAAAGCTTTTTAATACTGTTACTACGAAAAATTATATTTAGTGATATGCTGTGTTATTCCTAACATGGTATCCAGAATTGTATCTAAAATATGTGTGTCAATTCACAATTGGCCAGTGTACTTGATTCTTGAGTCCGGGATTCAAAATTGGGACATGCACAATAAAATATGTGGGTATGTAAAGTCATTTCCCTCGTAGGATTAAATTTTACTTGAAATACTGCGAAAAAGAAAAAATATCATGAAGTACTCACTCTGACTGCGCTAAGACTAAGTGAACTTTATTTGTCTATGAGATTTGTTTTATTCAAATCTCTAGGGCTACATATTATAGCTTACCTAAGTATTACATTCCATTTGACTTTCGTTCTTATAAAGGTAAAAAGTTTATTCTAGTTCGCCAAATTCGGAACGTCATTTCTCGAAGCCTCAAATCCCGGGGCACTATACCATAACATCATGACAGCCGTGTTAAAAGCAATTTTTCAAATCTGAAAAAATGTTCGCAATACCTCTAATGCTCTATTTGTCCATAGGCGGTTGTGATCATTTATTATCAATGAATGGAAGAAAGTCTGAAATAAAGTTTTATTTAGTTATTACCAACATATCATGGAGATGACGACGATCTTAAAAGGCAGATGGTAGCGGCTGGATCTGCGGAGGGTCGAGTGTTGTGGCACACCTTGGGAAAGACCTATGTCTAGCAGTGGAACGGTAAAGGCTGATGTGATGATGAGGATGATGAGGAAGCTGACAGGGTTATGTCATATTTTAACTTACCATAATACCCGCATTAGGTGCTCATCGCTTATTAGATTATTCTAGTACCTCCAAACGAACACCTCTAATTAAAGTCATCCACATACAAGTTTGTTTTTCAGAAATGTTTATTTTGAAGATTTTGGCATTTCACCAAAGAAATTATTACATAAAGATATACGGGGCGTAAACATTGGAAAGTTTAGGTACAGGGATTTAATCATTACGAACATGTCGGCACAAGAAGGTCGGGTAGATCCCATAGGACGCCTTTGAATTTCATAAAATCAATCTCTAGGAAGACACGACTAAGTAACGAGGTGTTTTGATTTAGCTATTCTTGTGTTATTTAGAGTGAGGCGGAGCTTAAAAAGACGGTTAATTTTCTTTTTGATCACAGAATATAAAGTGGGATGAGTATCATAAAGTAATTTACAGAAAAACATGCGGTAAAAGCATAAATTTTAACATTTGAAAACAAGCTCACGCATATCCACGCATGCTCTACGCACAATGTATTTACTCCTGCTCGTCGCACAAATATCTTTTCATGATGGGAATCGAACCTATCCGCTCATCCGTCGCGATCACTGACCACCAATGAACGGATAAGTGAAAGTGCGTATTTTCCATAGTAGACATCTCAATCCTCAAGTCAACTATGACCCCTCACCATTTCAATATTTGAGAAATGTCATATTAGAATTCCATGCGTCGAACACATTTAATTTAAATAAGGGCGCCAATAAAAATATTCACGGCCTAGAAACTTGAAAGTTTACACGGATTAATTCACTGCGAACATGTCGGGACAAGAAGGTCGGGTTCTCCCGAGGGAGTCCGTTCCCTGCAATCTCATTATAATGTCTTAGTACTTGAGTTAGTCGCGTTTGTTCAATTTTGGGTCAGCAGGTATCGATTTGGAACAAAGTATATGTATGTTCAGATGTTGCGACCCTATTAATTATGAATTATTCATGTGCGGATTAGATTCCGATGATTTTAGTGGTTGTAAATTACAACAGATATTTTATGAAAGCAAGAGAAACTTACGTAGATTTCGGTTATGCCATCATCATCATTGTTATCAGCCTACTACCGTCCACTGCCGGACATAGACCTCTCCAATAGCACGCTACCATAGCTAAGCCTATTTCTAATCAGTTATGTGAATATTATAAGCTTCACCTATCACTAGACTATAGCCTTAACCAATTTATATTTTAAATGACACCCATGTGCAGCAGTCGAACAACAAATGGGTTGACGATCATATAGTAAAATTTTCTATATTACGATTGGATAAGAATTGTTGGACGAAATGCTAAAAAATAAGGGTTTCAATTTGGTTTCCAAGTTAGTTTTGCATCTGTATGATCTCCGCTAGAAATCGCTCTGATAGAATTGAAAAAAAAGATTCAATTAATCTTCTGGCAGTTCCTGCAAGGTTTGTTTCAACCAAACTACCGTTTTCCCTTATTGGCTATGCTCGTAGTTAGGAGATAAACTAGGAGTGATTATTTGATAAACGTTAGGGCAACGAGGCGCCGACTGACGCGGGGCTGCCAACACAAACAATGGAACAACACAGCCCTTGTGCTGTTTGAGTTCTTGTACAAATTAAGAGATCAAAACCAAGTTATTCTATCCGAGGCGGACGATTCGCGCTTTCTTGCTGGGCTCGGCATTTTCAGTTTGTTTGTCTTGCAAGTTTGTGTTCCTAATTGTTAGCGGGCTCTCGTGACTGCTGCCTGCTCCCTTAATACTCTCTGCATGTAAAAAAAATCTTCGCAATGGCTCTAAGTGGGATAATAATACTTGTCAATGTTAAATTTGTAGGAATGTTACTTAATATATCGTGATTCCATGAAATACCGGTAAGAAACCTGCATGCCTTAGAGTTCTCCCGAATGTTTTTTAAGACGTGCGTAGTCTCCCAACTGGTAATATTATTAGTCAACGTAACAGCTTGTGGCTTTAACATTTTTCATTCTGAGTGGATACCTGTGTCTAACAGTGGAAAAGTAAAAAGGTCTCATGACTAGCCTGATTCCGTAAATTGTGGGAGACATCCACAAAGACTAAAAAAGACCCGGAACTTTATCGGTTCATAAATATCCGGGTGCGATCGGATACTTAAATTCATTATATTCATATCTGCCTAGCGGTGGATTAAAGCGCAACCATCTGACATACCAGCAATATTACGAGGTCGTAAAATTTCCTGTCGTTTAAGCAACAATAGTCTTATCCGCTTAGTAAATAAGGGTCGCTTTACGATATTCAGTCCATTTTCATTATGCACCATCATAATCGACCTTAATTATCCTTGTCCTAGATACGAGTAAGTTATTCTTTCATTCGCTATTTCTTTTAATCTGATCATCGGTCTCAAGGTCTCTGATCTTTATCATTTCCTAGAAAAAGGACAATCCATCATTTATTCTCAGGAATGTTAAAAAATGAAATTGATACTGAAATATTAGTATGTATTACTTGTTAATATGTTTAAAACGTAAACGTTAGCTTAGTAACCATGTTATGTAAATATGAGTACAGTTCAATATGTTGGGTGGTGCATCGTATCTGAGACTGGTGACAGGTACCTACTTCGCTAGTCGTATTTCTGAGATATTATGGTCGCTTCCAGTATACACGTAGACTGGTAACCACATTATTAATTAATAAGTTATAAACAATGTGTAGAGCATTTTAACAAACAGTTACTATTGCTTGTGAAACAATATATTAGGGCTGGTTTTTTTTTATGATTCCTTTTTCCTAAGAAATAACTGGATGAAAATAAACCGACATCATTAAGAATATTAAGGACATTAGGAAAAAGCGATCCTATTTTATCCGATCTTATATCCTTTTTTTTAATTTGATTTCTTTCACATACCTAAGTTGTTTTTCATCCCAAATGAAAAATGTTGCTCCAGTACTTAATGTATTATGAAACTCATAGAAATACCCGTGAGATTATTATTTTCGACGGGCCAGAAAGGAATTGCGAATCACACGAAATTCTTTTATAACCCACCCACTGGCGTCGAAAGGAAAGTTGCTCCGTTTTATTTTCATTTCCCCATACGACCTGCGCTGAATATTTCGCGGGTCATTCGTGACTTGCGATATGAGGGAAGCTATTGCAGGGGGAAAAAGAAGGACATAAAAATGAACATATGTACGTCCGTAACGTACGTGCGGCGCGGCGTTCGGTTCGCGCGTATGTCTCAATTTGCAATGCGCGTGAACAGGCCTTTGGAAGACGTGAGGTATCACATATATTGGAAATATTAATAAAACAATTTTGCACATACCAAATAAAAGTCATACATTGCTATTTATCGTTGCCCTTTGAATGTTACCCTGTCTGCACCGGATGCTGTATTGTGGTTGACGGCACATATTCACAAGTCGAATCAATTAACACAATATTTCGACAGTAGACGTCGGATATGGCTAATTTACAGGTTTCAGTATCAGCGAGTGAGCGGTTCGTATCGATGACGGTCGCTAAGCTTTGCCGATGGTCTGAGCACTGGTTCAAATATTTCTAATAGATGACTGATTAACGCTTGTTAGCTATGAAACGTGGTAGTGTATGATGTATCCCCCCTCCTACTTGTTTACGAGTCATGTTTAGTGAAATGGTTACCCTTATAATTCTTGTCTTATACTGTACTCTATATCTCTAAGAATTACTATTTGAATCCTTTCAATCTATGATCATGTTAATATACATGCACATTTTAAAAGATCATCGAAATTAAGTTTAAAGAAAACGCTGGTTACCCTCACAAGTGTATTTTCACAATTATCGTTCATAAAACCAATATTTAGGTGTATTCGCAAACCTTTAGTAGTGTAACAAGTGCTATATAAACCGGATGGGGCTAAAGTGGAACAAAGCATACTGCAAATTAATTTAGCCGTTCAAATATAATTTCGATGGGGTGGTAATTCGATAACTAGATCCTGTGATAAATTACTGCGTTCCAATTAAACAGTGCTCGCGCTGTAGACGGGCGGTTGGAGCGATGTTAAGTGTTTGGGCGCTTCTCACGCTCATATTTTGTATGCGAGTAGATGGGAGGTTTTTATGTTTATTCGTACATCTATATACAATTTGTTATTTACTGAATTTGTATCGAACTTTCAGTCTGGTTTTAGTTTTATGTTTTAAAAATATGCATTACTAAACCTATATTCAGATCTACCCTTAGTTCTGTCTAAATCGCAGCCTTTTTATATGCTAATCAACAAATTATTTAACCCTTTGGCCATGCAAGATATTTGTATAATAGGCATAGCTTTTGACAGACTTAGTTAAGTTTTATGTTTCATTATTTGTTTGTCGACTTAGTGTAATTTAAGAGGTGCCCAAATTAGTGAATAATATAACAATAACAATAGTGATAACTATAACAATTATGTACGTCGTTAATAAACTGCGTATATACGAGTATTCATTACATTAATTAAAACTATATGTACTACACACACATTTTGATATGTTTATTCCGATCGCCATTTAACTACTTGCCCCTTTGTTGTCATCGTCAAAACGTTCATAGTGTTGCTTATTTCCCGTATGGGTAGACAGAGACCAAAGATCTCCATTTATCATGCTTCTGGAATACTTCTTTTGTCTCTTTTACGTTTAATAAATTAAGTTTACGGCTGATCTGTTGAAAGAACATTTGAACTATCTTGTTCCTGGAAGTTTCTGATTTCATCGAAGTATGTAATCGCACATTCCATCATAACTTCATTATTTCATTAGTATAATTCATTAATCTTTTAATTGTAGATATATTGCCTGCACATATGCATAGAGAGTGCTATATTTTTTAGCAGTTTCACATTATTATAACTAGTCGTAAGTTGACCTGATAACCGCAAGGCCACCAGTGCTTCAATTTGAAAAAATGTTCAGCCGCATACCTTTTATGTAGCCTACATTCTATTTGCCCATTTTGAGTCGAAATACACCAAAACGCATCTCATTCAATGAAAGGCTGTTTAAAGCCACTTTTGACCTAAATAGCGGCAAAGTGCGCTTCGTTTTGTACAAAAGGAAACTGGCAAAATACGTGTTGGGCTCCGGCGGACAGTGTTCTGTACACTCCATTCACTTCGGTTGACGCTAACTTCACAACATAAATATAGATGAGGCTCATGATGACAATGATGATGACGATAACGAATTTTGTAGAGATCTTTTGGAGATATCGGAAATATATCGGAAACTTGCAGTGTGACGCTATCAGCGCAATTTTTATCGAGTCTAAAATCTTCAGGAGTGCGTGAATACTCTGAAGAAATACGAGGAGATATGTCGATTTTCAATGTTTATAAACGCGTGTCCACGTAATGTTCTATTCCCTTGGAGATTCGTAGTTTTGTCGTGGTATAGCTACTATTTAAACAGATCCAAGGTCAATCGTTTTAAAAATGTACCACTTCATCCAACACCCCGTATCTTTTACAGACCCCTAAATGCTTCTGTTTAAAAGCAAAAGAATATTACGATCTCTATATTTCTAAAACCTTTCATTTACTATTTCTTTACAGTTCTCAGTTGTACAGCAGTTGAACTAAGAGCTAAGTGATTGGTTTGATTGAAAATTAAGTTTCTCTTTTCAAACTTTTAAGATCGCTGTTCAGTTGCGTTCAGATTTTGGCTTCTTCTGCATATAAGTGTGTTAAAGGCCTCGTCTGTTGCTACCATGGTAAAAAGATTAGCTGATGATCGTGAATAATTTTCTGATAGCCCTGGGGCATCAGAGGTACACTATGGGCCTATGCAAGTACGTAGCTTGAGGCTACTTTGATAAACCATAGGTTTTGGTTAATATAAGCGCTTACCTTTTCGCCAAGGTTAAATTCCAGGCACAACTAACTAACCATGATGGCCATAGTCCAGAGTTATCTGTGCAAAACATCCTTATACAGCAGTATTATGAAGAGTAATGTAATCTCAATATAAAATTAAAGTCCGTTAAACAAAATGAAACAACTATGTCTTGGTTTTATTGGCAGGCGTTAAGAGGGTCGGTTAAGACGGGCGAGGATTAAATCGCTTTAGTCCGAGGGCTTTTGGGAGCGAGTCGTCAAGTCTGATGTAGCTTTGTGCAAATGGGAAGAAGATTATGGATAGCGTTACAAAATGCGGGCACTTCTTTACGATTTAGTCAACTTTTAGGAATGAATATTATGGTTATTTACGTTACGTTAGGGTGCAGTAATCGGTCAACGTGTACCTATATCAATGGCGATTTTAGTCAACACGAATAACAAAACATTTGTGATACAATTTTGATTACCACGAAAGGTAATAATTGTAATAATTGTGCCGTACTGACTGGTCCAATGTTACTAATTCACCTGTTGCTATTTCATAAGACTCAATAATATTATTTACATTTGATATGAACTAAACTAACGAACATTATTATCCCTGTAGTCATGTCCTAGGCTGATTAGTTTCTCTTTTCCTGCTCTCCTCACAAAATAGAAGTATTTTTATAACTAACATATATATTTTTATTACAGAAAAATGGAACACGACTCGTCTGTATAGAACCGCGTGGTGATATTGAATGAAAAGCTACTATTAGTCATAATTAAAAGAAACCAAAAACCGCTTGTCTGTATCCAATGTCCATGGGAGAAAATTTTCATATCCCGGCGTGGGAGTCGGAGAAAATAAATTAAAGTTCTTACGCTGCTTCGCAACACACGGACGACGTAGCCGTGATTTATTGTTTAATTTGCACACATTTTTTGCCGGCCCGCTATTTTAGCGGCCACGGGCGGAATTTTCTAGCAACAATTTAGTGTTCCGCCGCGTCTAAGCTTTTTGGCTAAGCCCGCGTCAACGTCTGTCATATTTAGCGGCTGCTTCAAACAAAAGTAATAGAGAGCTTATGACATCAGAAGGACGTAACATCATGCATGTAATCCGTGGAGGGCTAGGCAGAGAAGCTTAGTATCCTCCACCATGCAACAGGAAGTGAACCTATTATAATACGACAGGCACAGATCCTGAATCCGACCGACTACAAAAAAATCCTCTAGAAAATGAAATTAAGACAATATCGATATCCAATTTCATGTAAATGAGTTTTAACAGTTGAAATCGAAAATTAATCTAACGTGAAACCTTTTCCGATAGCTACTACAAAACAATACAAAATAGTCATCAAATTCAAATTCAAATTATTTTATTCATTATAAGGTATATACATACACTCAATGAAGGTTATGTTTAGTCATATACAGCTTTAGGCAACGCTGATATAGATCATTGATTCTCTTTTAGCTTCAGTTAATACTCGTAGCATCCAAATAATAATATTAATATCTTATGTAAATTTACAAGCAGTTATCGGATGTTGAACTATGTACATATGTAGACCCTATAAGGATAGGTTGCCAGTGGTAATTTGTCTATAAGATTATTGTAGGTAGTTATAATAAAACAAGAGGTACAATAGAATATATATTCTTATGTTATAACATATTACATTGAGGATCAGTAAACACGTATACTCTAAACACCAATGTTTGGTCTGCTTGAAAATCGAAAGCACGTCCCTTGGCTGAGCAGGACTCGCCAACGACTAGACCAATAGACCATGCAACCTATCAAATGTATCCATCAATCTATCAAATGTATCCATCAATCTATCAAATGTATATTTTGGTAAGTGTGGATTGACAGAACGTAAGCTTTTAAGAAATATGAAAAATAGTTTTATGTGGGCAGGTTTTCATACATTTCCCATTACAATCCGTCTTGGAGTAAATTCATTAAATTTACAGTTTACCATATACCGATATCTGAATTATGAAGTATTATTATATATTATTTAAGATAAAAAATTCTCTCTACCGTGTTTCCACAAGAACTATATTGTGGTTTAGTCAACATAACCCCACTGCTGTTAATGTTGATCTCGACAAGAGCGATCTGATCAAGCTCGCCTATGTAAGATAAGCCGCGTTCGGCTCCAATATTATTGACAAATATCTTATAAAATTCCATAATTATACACTAAAGCCTCTAGTCGACACTTCTCCACTTAAGCATGCTCGCAATCTTAAACAAATAGTTCAAATCTGTGTTCTCTTCAGATTTATTTACTATGCAATATTTTGTTATAACGATTTTGAAGAAATACATCTATCAAAAGCCGCTGGTTTGGAGCTTGCATTATGATACTGCAGTTACAATTGAAGATATGAGTTAGTGCATTTAGACAACGATTGTCATTGATAACAAATCAATAATGAAACTTGTCCAACAAAAAACATAAGAAATGAGATAAAAATAATCCTTTATAATTCCATTCTATGCAAAATCGAAAACCAATTTTCCATTTAACAGTCTAATGAAACCTAATTAGACCGTAAATTTAAAGCCAATATACTTTTCCCACTGCTTAATCCCTAAACGTCCGGGCGTGATTAATCTTGGGCGGAAACTTTTACTTTTTGTTAGGGTAGGCTTAATAAATGTTCGGTTACGTTTCTATGAAGATGATGAATTTCCAGCGGCCGAGCTGAAATTTTTCAATTAAAACTTTTAATAATTTAACGTTCGAAACTACAGAATTACAGCGGCGCGGCGCCGTGTGAAATAACTGCGTAAATTTTGAGCCAAGGATTTTATTTTCGGCAATATTTTTTTTTTTTGTTTATTATTTTTCATTGTACGCCGCGTCGAGTTTAGCATTCGTGATGTTGTAGGGTGTTTGTAGGTTACCGCTAATGTGTCCATATTACACTGCTGTTGTGCTATATCGATGTAGGTACATAAAATCTATTTCCCCTTGTAAACATCCTCAACACAGTGACGGTTCCAATATTTGAGCATTTTTGCTTCGGAGATAAGGGAAAAAGGTACACGGTCCAAATTTCCTTCAACAAACTGATGCAAACACAAGCTTGCCTGACGACACAAGCGAAAAATTTTGTCATTTTCACAGAAAACTTCTGAAAGGAACTAAAAGGCAACCAACTAAAGGTATTGTATTAAATTTTTACAAGTTACCATAAAGTTAAGAAGAGTTTTATACAGAGACGTAAATTATGGCTGGTTGCTAAAAGCATAAAGATTGCAACTTATGAACAAAGTATGACAAAAAACAGAGGCATACATTTTTGTACTTTCAAAGTTGAATCGGGTGTACCTGATAGTAACTTTTCGTTCAACAATTTTAGTATTTTTTTACCAAATTAATCAAATAGGCTTAGATGCAACTAATTTCTGGGCTTAAACGCCATCAGCAGAGGACTTCTGAATATTATTCTACGAAATATTTAATTCGGCTACATAAATAACATTTTATCAGCTTATATATTGGATATGTACGATTAAGCAGCTTAAAGCGTTCTTTACAAATAGGTAACTTCAGATCAACGTTTAATTTGGAGCTGGTACTAAAAAGTACTTTGTACGTGCTGAACGTGTTATATATATGTAGTTAGAGCAACATTGAAGTAGATTTTGCTAAAGTAAATAGTTATTATCTGAAAGGTCAGGAACTCCCACGTCACTTAATCATCAAGATGTATTCATAAATTCTCTTGCGTCGTAAAATTGCATTCAAAATAATACTGTACCGAAAGCCGTCGTCCATACGAAAAGTAGTTCGAACTACGTCTCGCTCTCATGAAAGTCAATGAGTGCGTCCCGAGAGACGGCGACAGTCC
The DNA here is from genome assembly GCA_018245735.1 of Microceris miodesmiata. Classification (NCBI taxonomy): domain Eukaryota; kingdom Metazoa; phylum Arthropoda; class Insecta; order Lepidoptera; family Hesperiidae; genus Microceris; species Microceris miodesmiata. Next base: position 25,322 of record DWEC01000014.1, read on the forward strand.
AGTGCATCGTGAATTTGCCTTTACATTACTCAGAAAAGATGTTATCATAATACTACTAAAGTTTCCTTTACGCAATCAGAGATGGCGCTGATTGTGTATCCTGTTTAAGCTTTTACATTATTATGTAAAATACATCTACAGGAGTATGTTTATATACAAAAATGTAATAAGTCGTAGTTTCGTTTACTTTAACTTTAAGGAAATATGTTTTTAATAAGACCGATATGTAAAAAAATTACCTTAATTTAGAATCTTAATATTTGAAGTTTTGAAAAAGAAAGAAACTTCTGGAAAGAGAAGAATTTTAGAACCTCTTTTGTTATTGATGTTGTCATTTTAATGTCCGATGAAACATTCATCCCACATGACACGGAGCCGTCGTAAATATATGTACTTGTATATAAACAATATATGGAAGTATGACCAGACTAATAGTTAATATAATTCAAAAACATTATCGAAAAGCGCAAAGTACACGCGCGTAGCTGTCATTCCAACTGTATTCTTAAATGTTGAATGGAACCCGTGTTTAGTCCATTTGACATTGAACTCTTTTAGATTGTACTCGTAGTTCATTTACAGTGGTGTCGTTTGTGGTCATGAGATCGCCTTCACCGTTATAACAAGCGATACCTAACATTGAAATGCGTATTAATATTGCTAATATTTGAAACCAAAACCCACGGAATGCAGAATCAATTTCAAACCACCTCAGATTGCTTGATAACGTTAATCTCAATAAATAATGAAGCATTATTCATAGGTCTTTTATTTTAAAATCAAGCGAATAGCAAATCGTACTTCCATTTCTTCCTCAGCCATTTCGAAAAAGTAGTATTCTGTTACTATAATTAATAATTCCATCTACCAGTCGTTCCTGATTGTTGCTAATAGATTTCAAATTGTAAAACCTTGGGAGCCTTCTAGGTGGTTAATAACCCCCTGGCCTAATTAGGGCCTAAACATCTGAAACCCAACACTGTAACTGAATTGTGTAGGTAATGTACTGAAAACCTACGATACGATTGCGGGAGATTGTGTCCAGTAGTGGGATATAATATGAGAGTCGAAGCTTAGCAGCAATGAAATTATTTAGCAGGGTCCAATTGAAACCTAACAACCTGTATTAACATGAGAATTACAAATTCCAATCTTCAAACGTGGATGGTTGATGGAAAGTTGGAAAAGAAAATTAGTTAATTTTATATATTATTATTAAGGGAAGAAAACTAATATTATTACTCTTCTCTGTATAGGGGTTATTTTTTAATAATGTTAAGTGTAATTTTGATAAACGCGCAAGATTTTTCGATATTTAAATTCATTTATTTTACATACTGTCCTAATATTGCTTAGTTACATGTTTATATCAGTAATAAGGTATAAGGCGAGGCATTTGTCCAGCACTGGACTGTAGAGTCTGATGATGATGACGATAACATTATGAATTTTTATGTTGTCATAAAACTATGCAATTACCTAACGTGATGCACATATTAAGAAATATTTAATGTAATGCACAATAAAAGCGAAACGCAAAACGATTTTTTTTGAAAACTCTCCATTAACTATCACTTCGACATTACTCGTGCGATTATGTATCGCGTATAGTCGGTAATGTACAATATAAACGTTATTAGACACACATCCATGCATACTTCATAAGCCCCTTCAGCTACAAAACATACGAAAAGTTGTAAGAACTTGGGAGTTGTTCTCATGCAAGTCAATGAGCGCGTCCCGGGACGCCGCCGCCTACCGTGAACTCGCCTTTACTTGCCTAAACATGTTATTATTAGTTAACTCTTCATAGCTTGTAGGATAACACAGTTATTTAGTTGTTTATCCCTTTCTATCATGTACAAACATGTTCAGATTAAATTGATGGAATATTTATTATTAAATAGAGTGAGTGATTTAAATTAACATCCGTTGGTTATTTATTTATTTGGATTGATTGATTCATTGGATGGATTGATTTCGGTAGATTTATTTACTTATTTAGACTGAGGTAAACCAACTACGTCAATTAAAGGACAATCATACTTCTCGCTCAACGCATCAATTTGTTATATTATCGTCCATATCGATTAGCACTAATGCATGGGTAACTATGTAGAATGTTGTAATAATATTACAATGTTTGCGTAGAAGACATCTTTGAGCCTTATCCGTGAAATTCAATGAGCATATTAAGTCTCGAGAGAGGCCTGTCGGCGGACGGCGCACGTGGTCCGGACACACTGCTCGTCTCACGATGTTTAATTATTGAGATACACATTACTTACTGTATTTAGTATCAAAAGTAATGTCGTCAGTCAAAAGAAACTTCTTAAATTTTTAAATCTTTTGCTATTATAAATGGTGTGGTGTTAAAAAAGGACAGGCATTTTTATACCACAATAATCTTGTTCTAGTTACTCTATTGTCTTATGGATCGAAATAATCGATTGAATTTTTGATAGATCAGCCGATCAATTTATTAGTCTATTAAGTGATTAATTTAGTGTGTGATTTTTTGATTTGATTGAGTGATTAATTGAATAAGTAAATTCTTGATTGGATTGAGTCATTAATTGATTGAGTGAATTCTTGATTTGATTGAGTGTTTAATTGATTGAGTGAATTATTGATTTGATTGAGTACTTAACTCACTCGTACCTTGTACGTGGTTGCAGATTGCAAGCGATCTGTAGATTGGAATTGTGTTAGCTCTGGTGGTTTTTTGGATGGATGACCGCTAGTGGCGAATTCATTACCCGCACTGTGAAGGGTATATAGAGAGCAGACGCTCCCGATTGTTATCGTAAGATGGCAACAAAGTTTTTGAAATTATTCGGATGGTATAACTTTGCTTAAAGCATAGTAGACTAATTAGAATCTATATTGCATCAGCCGTGTTGATCTGTTTCAATATAGATTGTTTTGAGAATTTAATCTTGTCAGAATAGCACGCCAACTGATATTATAAGATAGCTGATATGCGTTATATTTTTTGAACTACGCGTGAAAGCCTCGAATTTTGATGCTACTCCGAATTACACACATCCGTTTTAAGACACTTCTGTTTAGCTGTAGAAATTAATTTAGTAGTGGCGTTTCAGTCGTTCAGTGGTCGTCAAGTTCAGCTGGATAATTATGGACCGACGGTTATACTATTCATTTGTGTGCAGACCTGGAAATATCGTAATCGGGAAAGTGTCCAAGAAACCCGCAGCTTGGAAAGCCTAGTCGCGCCAATAAACGTTTTATTGCGTGCAGTTCCCGAAATTTATGGGTGCAAAATAAAATATAAGCCTCGCACTCGAACTCACTGTAGTTTAAAGAGCGAATTTAATGGCCGATGTGTTAACTTATCTCCATTCCGAGGCGTTCGGGCCGCGTTTGTTTATTATCTTTTTGCGTTAAGAGGTCTATCGGGCTTATGGTCGATAAAATAATGTTCCGAGCCGTAACGCGGCCGGTTTTAATGCAAATTATGTTTTCGGGAGTACGTTTTAATGACGGTACAGCCAGAAAAACAAACGCGTTGCGCGGTAGCGCCCGCTCGCTTATGTATTGTACGCAACATGTATAGTCATTAACAATTTTATTTAACTATTTGCATTAAATTGATTACTTTTATATCTCTTATTGGATATGCAAAAAGTATCTACTCCAAATGTCTCTATCCTTATAAACCTGGCGTCTATCTACATTCATTGGCATTTTCATACACTTACGTCGATTTTGGCTATTTCAGACCCTATCATAATAATAATAATCACTGCTTACATATTATGTACCTACATTAAATAAACACAAATAATAGGTGTTAGTGAAACTTTGAATAAGTTATTTATAAACTTTTGAATGATGGTCTGTAAATAAGAGGTGGAAATTGGAAGGTTTTTGTCTGTACGAGGATACGTCCAGCCGTCGCTTCCGGTTTATATTGATGGACAATATTCCTTAATCCTCCTCAGCATGCACCATTGGTTTCATTTATACGACATCCGAACTATCTAGCCTATATCAACGCCAATTCGCAGTGGAGCAGTTTAGTTAAGTAAATCTTTTCAGTTACGAGAACAATCTTTTGAGTGGCAGCTAAGGGTAGAGTATGTTACAGGTATATTTTTAATATCTGTATGTGACAGGGATTTGGGTAATCCATCAATTGTAATCGTTGCTGGTGTTAATTTTTTTTTACTTATAAATACCTTCATATTTAGTAAAATGGTATTTGGTTAAACGTGCTTAAGTTCATCTCCAGTACTAATCTAAAGCTCGGTTATAATTAGGTAAGATTGTAGTTAAATTCGTCTGCATTGTTTATGACATTAACAATATATTTTATATATAGGGGGAAATACTCATAAAAAAATTGAAGGCACCAATATATTTGACTAATCGTAAAGAATCGCTTTAAATTACTTTCTTAAACTATAGTTTTTTTCATTAAATTAAGATAACGCTATATTTTTTCTAAAATAAGCACAAAGTGTCTAAGAAATAAAACAAATAAAAAATTATCGTACTCTAAACAGTATTTTCTGTGATGTGCACATATCGGTAGAGTCCTGTGTCGTTTTACTTATACTGTATATGTACCGATGTATGAAGGACTAAAGGTCGATTGTACGGTAAACGAAAAGCGAGAAGGTGGATAAAAAAAATGAAAAAAGGAAAAACAAAAATGGAATTCGACCTGTCAAACGCAATAGGTTCCATCCAATCTACATTGGATAGGTGTCGGAAATCCAAATGGCGTCGATTGATGACGTCGCGCCGGGATCATGAATCAATTCACTTAATCTAACTCCATTATCGGCGTCACATCGAATGGACGTTATTCCAGGTACGCCCAAATATGCCCCATTCATATTCACTGTCAGATAAAAGTATTTTTTATAAGTACGTTCTTTTTTAATACTGTACCTAATCGTAAGTACCTTTTTTGTACCAACAATTACCTAACTTTTCTACTAACATTAAAGCAAGACTTACCCACGGTTAAGGAAATGATTATTGATTGTAATGATTACATCGTCATACAAGGTTCTATATGGGATAAAAAGGGTTCGTCAAGTGACAAATATCCGTACAGATCTGACAATGAC
>DWEC01000015.1:0-30334 GCA_018245735.1 Microceris miodesmiata
ATTAACATCTCATTGCAGTACCATAAAATTAGAACAAATTTTGACGCCTTTTAAAAAAGCGTTTCTAAGATCTTATTACTGCGGCAATATAATTATTTCTGCCGCTAAAAAACAGCGCTATTCTTCCGGTGTCTAATTTGTGTTTTGGATTAGTTTCAACAATGTTGATATCAATCTTGATACGTAATTTATTATTGCGGGTAATAAAACTTTAAATATAATAATGCTACATTTTAAAAATTTGAGAGCAATTAAAATAATTTAATTAGAGCTACCGGTAGAAGTAACTTTACGATGGTTTCAGTCTAAACCTGTTGCTTGCTTACAATATATCTACATTACATAATTGCAAAGATTGTAACTGTTGCTACAAATAAGTTTTATTGTGCCTACTAAAATAACTTATAACGAATTTAAAAAACTTTATTGCACTTAAGTCAGATATTGAATCGAGAAAATTATTTTTTATATTTTTTGTACTCACCTAGTTTAGAGTCCAGCTGGTAGGGTGGTGGGATACCCATATGCGCTGGCGGGGGCTGCCCCAGGTCCCCCCCGGGACAGAACAGGGACAAGCTGCCCCCGGCGGGTAGACCCATCTTGCCCGTCTGGAACAAAGAACGTTTGGGTAAATTTCTGTCTATCACGTGTATATAACAACAAGAAATCAATTCGCAAATTATTTCTTCAGTGGATTTATTAAAGCTCATGTTGCCTAAGCAAGCCAGGGTGATAAAGAAACAATGTTATAATATTTACAATACGAACTAACGGATGGAAATTAAAATTTTATAAATAAATCTATTTTAAGGAGATAAATTCATTTTTTTTATTTCACGATGTTTTGGTGATTTTGTAGCGATCGAAGAAAAGGTCGTCGTCGTATTGTAGGTTAACATTTTAATGTAGCTTTTATAATCATCATTACCGATACCACATGGATAGAAGAACGCAACGTTTATATAATACACAATATAAAACGACTGAGCAACGATGATCAAACAATTAGCACATCAATCCAACTTTATCATGTCCCTAAACGAACTTATAAAACTTTAGAAAACACTGCATGCGGGGGTCGCAGTAAAGTGGCTAACAGAGTTGCCCGAGTTAGCCTGCTAACTGGTCATTCATTAGGGACAACGAGAGTGGACGAGGTCTCGAGTGAGCCCGAGGGGAGGTGTCCGGTCGGGAGCCAGTGAAAGAGACGAGTGTGTACCTTATGATACACGATGGACACAAGAGAAAAACTTAAAGAGGAGAAAAGGTTGGGTAAACTCGCAAGAACAAAGCAGATTTTCAAAGAGAAGAAGCAAACTCGAGGACAAAAAGTGAAACAGACAAAGGAGATCTGATTTAATGAAGTAAATGTGGCAAAAGAAGCCTTACATGAATAAGATCACAACATAGAAGTAACATATGCAATAAAAATATGTAATTATGCCATAATATATACAGAGTATGGAGATAACGTTGTTTATCTAGAAATGTAAATGCCGAGATTATGTTTAATCAATAATAAGAAGAAACAAGTTTTTAAAATAGACGTACGAGATAAGTGAATTCAGAAGCGACGGCTGTCAATGGCCGATCGATTTAAAAGAATGATGAGACGTGTCGATCGTGTCCTCTTATCGGGTTTGATTATCTCAGTACTGTGTATACAACTTGGCTGACAGGAGTATCCAGTCGGTGCGGAGTAAATACATCAGCTGGTTGGAAACTTTTAACCATTTTTACTAATAAATGCTGATACTTTACAGTATTCTTGTTAATCTACATAAATCACTTAGCACGCGAATAACAACAAATGCGAACAAAATACGAACATAAGTAATATTCACGCAAGTGATGACTTTATTACTAAATGAATAGTTTTCCTCAGCTTATTATTTGAAATCCAATCCACAAAAGACGGAAGAAACAAATAATAACGTTAGATATATTTGTATATTTTTAGCCGTGAATGAAGAAATCGAATGAAGTGGTGGATGAATATAGAACGCAGGGTGACGGTAAGCTGATCTTTCACATTCACGTTCAGCGCCTAACTCTTGCCCCGATAAGACTTAAATACAATGATTAGTATATACAATAAAAATACATACCTAATAAAATATTGTCGGATGAAAACATTTAATTATCGCTATATTTACTTCATACTTTTTGTAAAGTAAGTAAAGTTAGAGCTCTTTGGTATCTTATAAATTTAAAAGAATAAGTGATGGTAGAGGGCGATATATTCAATAAGACAATGCACTTTAAAGTGTTAATAGTTTTGACGCCAGTCGTTGATGTTTTTGGCATTCAGCGCGTTACACGCGTACCTACTTCTGTGGTATGTCCGAATAGCAAACTACAGGTTTGTGTTGATCACCTCCGCCATCACCGTTTTTGAACAGCATTAATGAGTACTAAAAAGTTCTACGATGTGCTATAACGGTTCTTAACATTTGCGACTGAAAGCAATAGGGACAAGAAAAGATAAAGTTGAGCAAGTTTTCTATCCACACAAGTAACACCCTAAAAACCTCGGATACAAAAGAGTAAACAAAATTTATCCCCTTAGGGTTCTCAGTTAAAAAAGGACAAACAGGAGACAGCCACAAATATATACAGAGAATAGCGTAGCACCAACAAAAACCCGGCAGGCTTTCTATGGGAAGACGACGCGTCATTAGCAAGTAAATTGGCGCCGGGCCCGTATAAATTTCGTTCTACCCTCCGTCGCCCAATTATGCAAAATGGCGTCCAACGAGGGCCATTCAGCCGCGTCGCACTTCCGAGCCAGAGTGTCTCACCTCTAATTAAACAGGATCTTCTTTTCACCACTTTATTATGCGAAATAAACGACAGGATCGCGAGCGACACGTAGGCGTAAATTAATTATGGTGTTTTTACTTCAATCTGTGAACTCGACTTTTTTTTACCTTTCAACATTGACTCCAGTCAAGAATGATTTTTTGTGCTCCCAAAGAATTCCCGCTCGCTCAAGAGGTATTACTTATATTTTTAAATCTACGATAATAATAATGTTTACAGGTATTACATTTATATGAGATACCGAATTAAAAAAATCAATTGTTTTTTTATCTCACACAATACAACCTTTTATTAAATTTTTACAGGCATTGAAGTAAATTTGCATGTTTTATATAAAATCGCAAACACGAAAAATAATAAAATGCATTTTTATTTAATTTTTTCACCTTTTAAATACTGACGGTAGTATCTGGTGACATCTAGGTAAGTAATAAGATACAATAATCTAGTTGTGAATAACTGAAGCTTAATTAACAACGTCGCTAGGAAATTTTGAATTGTTCTCCACGGTTCAGGTGGACACGGCTGGTTTGTTTTACGACGAACATGGAATGGTAATTTATGTTGGTATTGTCTGATAGTGCAGCTGTGAAACGTATAAAACCAAGCACAAAGACCACTTTTATGAAGACCTTACTGACAGAACTAAAATATTTTAGTTTTTAATAAATTTGTGTTGTGTTAAATTAAATTGTTTCTACAGCAGTAACTAATGATCATTCACATCTCACAATCTTAACTATAACCCGTTTTAAATTACAAAATCCTTCCAACCCATTATATGAACCCGTCCCACTGACGACTCCTTCGACGCTCTTCCATATTCGAGCAGGAACTGCTTATTAAGACAATAATTACCACGAACAAAGAAACCTCACTAATTAATAATAAAACACGCACAAACAAAGCACTCCATTCACGCTCGGGACAGCTAGAATAATAAAAAAAATTAAAAAATAAAAAATAACCGAAACGGTGGTCGAAAAATCTCAACATGCGGCGGACGAACAAAAAGAATGCATAGACAATGATGACAGTCGAGACGCATAATGCGGGAGCGGAGCGCGTTTTTAATTTGAAAATATTTCCATAATAAGATTTGTCTATGGCGCGACCGGGCGAAACAAAAGACGCGAAGTCGCTTTGTTCGACTGTCAGCTCGTAATAATTTAAAAAATTAAATCAAACAATTACCACTGCCGCTGTCAAAGTAGGCATGAGCATGACAGCAACGAGAGATCCCAGTTATTAGCTAAACAAGTTTTCTCGTTAAAACTTGCATTTTTAAAATTAGTAGGTTCGCGTCGCCTTTTCAACAGTTCGCGTGTACATTGAGGAGGTCCCTAATGAAGGCCAGGTGGAGTGGCCGGCTATTGAAGGTACCGACGAGAGGGTAGTTATTGAAGGCGCATGAAAGCGCCGCGTGACGTCACCGCCACTCGAGCGACAAGCCCCAGTCGCTAATTGGAACTCGCGGCGATAGGACGCGAGAAATGTTCGCCTCAATCGACTAATACTTCAAAATTGAATAGGTTTGTTAACGAGCGGCCGGCTGAATGTTGCGAATGGAGTCAAGGGCTCGGTTAGCGTTCGCTGACTACCTTCGCGTACCTTTATTATGCTATTTTTTAATTTATATTTTTCTCGTGCTTCGAGTTTGAAATTACGGTCGTCTTCGATGTAGCAAAATTTGCCTTCGAAATAGAATTTCAGTGGATCGGAGCGAGCGTGAACGGACACACACTAGCGCACCGTGTACACCCCTTCGGTTCACCAATGCGAACGAAGTAGGGCGTAATATCTTGAGAGTTCGCCCCCGGGGTTGTGGGCGTGGAAGTAGGATGCTGCGTTGCTATGGCGACCATGTGTAGGGGCGACCGTACGCGTACTGCGCGATGGTGTGGGTTGGGGAGGCGGCGTGTTTTAGTGTGCGTTTAGGCAGGCACCGAGCGACCTTGGGAATTGCTATCTAGATGTTGCAGTCTTTTTATATGGAACAAAGTCACACTCAAGGGTTGACCTTGCACAATTATTATACTGCATGCCTAATCCATTTTAGTTAATTAGCCGTGCTCGGAAAGGGCGATAATGTAATAAGTTATTCAATATAATCGTAGTAGGTAACGGAATTTCCTCTTCAGATAAAATGTGCTTTTTTAAACAAACATATTATGTTGTGTGATACGAAATATGTATGTGGCATTGCATCTCCAAAGATAACTCATATTTTTTCAAAAGATAACCCATCTGAATATATTTTCAGCTCATTTATTACATTTGTGACAGCCTAAGGACTTATTGGTCCTTCAAGCCGGATGCACGAGCGCCGGAACTTTATAACGAGGAAATCGGAAAGACGCCTTTACATTCCCGTCTCATATTTCCTTTTATTCGTATGCATTTTAAAAGAGAACAAAGGAAACTCGTCTTCAAATTTAAACTATATAGTATAACTGCGAACGTAATAAGAATGTAGCACGTTGTGATTGAAAGAATTCAATTGTAAAGAAACGCGAAGGTTTTTTCAACACAAAAGTATTCAGACCACGACGTTTCAATGGTGTTCACTACAAGAGTTTGCCGGAAAATTCACCGATCATTTCCAAGTAAGCCTAATCCTTAAATTCTCGAGGGTTGTATAATATTCAAATTCTACAAATATTGGGGGAGAGAGAGGCTGGGTTGTTGACCTTTTTCCGAGGCGGCTATGCTGGAATATGTATGTATAGGAACACGAGGTAAAAACGTATGGAAGTGACAGGGGTTGAAATAGGTTTACTACTCGAAATTTCGCGTGAAAGAAATTTTAGCGTGTATAATTTTACGGATATTTGTAGAGTAGGATATTTTTTAAATTTACGGAACCACCGGGGGCAAGTCGGCAATAACCTTATAGACGTCGTATGATATCATATAAGAGAAAAATTCAAAAAGAGTTTACTTACAATTCCTATTTATGAAAAGTTTGAAAGTATGCACATTTAAAAAAAACTATACAAGCTGCCGCTGAACAGCAGGCATAGGTGCCGTTGTGATGCCTTAAAAGTCAATTTTTGAACTGGTTATGCCGTTATGTTCTCGAATGCTCACAGTAAGCAATTAAATTTTATATGTTTGAAAACTGGACTTGTTGATTAAAATAGTGAGCTTGATGGCGGCCAAGGTAAGGCAATGTGTGTAATGTACCTAACATTAAACATAAAATACATGATTGAGGCTGTTGCTACACATCCGACAGTTATGAAGCCGGTCCGTTCACTATAATATTTATGCTTCCGATTACGTTGACTCAAATATATTTAATAGTTTTAAAAAAGTATATCAAAGTTTAAAAAGTATATCACAGAACAAGAGCACCAACTGGTAAAGTATTTCAGTAACTCAAAAGTGACAGTAAGATTTTTTTTTTCAAATATCACAGTATCATTTAATTATAACATTTATACTTATTTTTCTTGGTATTATCCTAGAGGATAGCAGTAATGGTAGATATTTTCACTGTTTTTGCTTTTTATGTTACAAAAAACTTTTTAAATGACATACAAATAACTTTTTTTTTATTTCTAATTTCAAAGGATAGTCATCATAACTCACATCAGCTACTACCACAATGAAAGATTTTAAATGCTTCATCATTTACACGTGTCCCTATCAAAACTTTATAATCCAAAAGGCAATATGGCATTGTGCTTAATGGAAAAAATCTCTGGTGGTAACCCTTCGGTTGACGCTTCATGATCACATGTATCGAAAAATTTCTGTTAATAGGAAGTATGTCCGAAAAAAATTTTTGCGAAAAATATTCATTATCGTTTCTAGCAAATCTATATGTACGTGGTTTGGCAGTGAAGGGCACGCCAATTATGCCTGTGACGTGAAATTGGAATAGACCACATCGCTACAGCGACGCAGGTTTTCGGTTATATACCGATGTTATTCATCGCAGGAAACAGACAAGTTTCAAACTTATTCCCATGATTATATATACTATTATTGAATATCAAACTGGTTTGAAGTTTACGTGAACATTTTTTTATTTGATAATAAAATCTTTGTGAATTTGTCGCGTTAAATTATTTGAAGTTCAATCATCGATGATTTCCATATACGAAGAATTTTCCCATGACTTACAATGATATCTGAACAAATAAAAAAAATAAAACTTCTTTATTGCATTTATTAAACATAAATTGATTAAACGTCCATTCCCTTTGGTGGAGGTGGATTTGTTTAACAGAAAAAGTGAAAATAGAGAGAGTGAAAAGTGGAAAGTAGAAAGAGTTTCAGAGCACATACGGAGTATGGAATTAGGTAGAATTTTCGTAACAGCACCTCTCCAAACTTCTGTGAGGCAAAGTAAGTGTATTCTAAACTGTATATTAAGACATATCAAAATAAACTGCAAAATAGATCGAACTAGACTGCGAATTGAGCCAGTAATTCAGAGTAATACTAATTTATTTATTTTGTTTTCTATAAGAGTATTTGTAAGTTATTTCTAAAACAAGATATTTCTCATTGAAAAATGTTTAAAGTAAGTAAAATTAACATAAGAAAACAACCAATACAAGTACGGTTTGAGTGCTGAATAATGTTTCTAACAAATGAACCAGACAGCTAAATTGTCTGTAAAAGAGGATAATCCAATCGTCGATACATTTCTCTACATTTTGAAATTAGTCGAATACCAAACATCGACCAGACTCGTGGCAAAACGAAAATTTGTACTTAACGCGCGCCAAACTAACTGCGCGATCAATCTCAATCCATTGAGTGTACAGCCACTTAGTCATCGAGCGATTCCAGTTGCGGCGGCTTATAATTAGAAGGGACATGTTGAAAATCATATGGAATATGCTACGACAATTTTATTTCGTATTGTTTTAATCACTTCTAAAATAGTGTATATTAGGTACCTCGTTTTTTCTTACTTGTAACGCATATATTTTTTCAAGTAGTACAAAATTTGTTAGAATGTACTCGTATATAGATAAGTTGTCAACACGAGTTTTTTCTTCCAACTCTAAAATATATATTTAACTTGATTTATCTGTCAAGGTTGCCATTATGATATGGAGTACATAGGTACTTTATACCTCAATATTAAAGAAAGTCCTATCTACTAAATGAAAAATAATTATAAAAATAGTTATTTTCCATATTGAGACGGGTCGTAACTAGCGAAATGTAAAGGTATACAACACTCCTCTACTTACGAGGTACAAAGTTAGCGAAAATACATATTCAAAATATATACAATATGTACGTACCTACGTGGCGATGTCTTATTCCTTTGTAATGCGTACTGACCGCGCGTGTGACGTACACCGCAGTGCAAATAAATTATAATTAGCGCCCACATTAATTTCGGTGTCAGCTGTTTTATTGTCACGACAAAAGAATCTCTCGAACAAATTCTATTGCAATGAATAATCGCGATTTTAATTCCAGAAGCTTCTAAATAATTATAACTGGATACTATAAAAACTACACCATATGCGAATTATTTGATTAATTATACATGGTTATAATCTTGATTCATAATGAATAGATGGATGTGTGACGTAGATAAATACTATATATTTATCATGTAACTACCGCTTACCTTGTGGGCGTTAATGTGATACACCAATGTATTCTTCATGAGCTAAGCGAACTACAATGCAATGTATATAATGACATTAAGCAATGGAACTTACTACTTTTTATACAACTAAAACTTATTAAATAATAATAGTTTTGATACTACATAGATAGATATACTTGTTACAAGTGCAGAAACGTAACCAGTACAGGAGATGGTATGTAAATGCAATAATAATGATACTACACAGCTTAAAAATATCATATAAAAATATATCATTAAAGCACTTCCCTATACTGAGACCAAACATGTGACTGTTTGCAATAGCGACGTCACCAACAAGATTAATCAGACGAAACCCTTGCGTTAATCCGCTAATGTGAGCACGGGGTCAGGGTGTCGAGCTTTGTGCTTTTATTGAGCTGTCTCTGCGCTGATATAGCGACACTAAACACTACTAGCGAAACTAGTACTAAACCTTTAACGTATATTTTTCCTCGTCATCATCGTGACAATCCCTGAAACCTTTTATGGGAATTTTTTACCTCATGTTCATTTGATTTACAAAAATTTATTCAAAATAAAACCTGATTTGTAAAATAAGAATATTACTCTAACATATAAATGTATTATTCACTTCAATGGTTTTGTATAACTAATTGTCTAAATGCAGTTCATGTACAATATAATAAATTATTTTATCATTTAATGTATTGAAATATTTAACTTTTACATTAAATGAAAAACTACGAAAATATGCATATAATAAATAAATATTGAAAATGGTAGATCTGTTTAATTTTCAATAACCATGTACACTGATTGAGATTAATTTATTTTGACAAGTGTTTACCGATCAGATATTTACTTTGAGCGTTAAATAAAAGCTTATAAATATTATTATGGTGAAGACCGTTTCCTTAACAGTGGGCAGCGCGGCTAAGATGCGCATGCGTCGAATTTCGTCGCCATATCGCGCAAGCTCGACATCATTAACATAACGCGAAGTCTTTATATAAAATCCCAATTTCGACTTTATTTATATTAACATAGAGCAGAGAATCCTTCACACGACGCGTCGTTTAAAATTAAATCCGTCTGCGATTGTCTCCTCGACTAATCGTAAAAATTCTTCGTGACACATTTCTTCACTGTCACTGTGACACCGTGTCGTTTATTCACTGGAAATATATGACTAACGAGGCGCGGGGTTCGCAGCTGGAAAACGTGATGCGCGATCTCTCTGTACCGTACATGCACAGAATTGTTGGCTATGGCCATCTCGTTCAATGGATTGTGATGTACATCCGTCGTGGGTGTGAAAGCTATTTGCGTCGCGAATTTCGGTACGAGCGATACTTCGGTTGCATCTGTGATATTTGCAAAGAATTTTTTTTACGAAACCAATAGCTTATAACTTTTTCAAATTATTTACTTCGTGTTAGACATACGTAGATGCCAATATGAATATTAACCTTAAAAATGTTATGCACTAATCTATTTTTTTGAATGTTTGCTTTTGACGATGAATTTGCTCAATTGAAAATTTACCATCGAAACATGCATATAAGAATGGAGTAAGGAATGATGGCTGCTATGTCTTGGCAAAAGGCGCAAAGGTTGCTCCTTCGAACTGGCCCTGAGGTCGGTGCGAAATTGCTGGTTCGTGTAAGCCCAGGATTGGAGGGAGTGGCGCTGATTACGGAAGACGTGTATCCCTTAGTGGACCCTTAAAGACTAGATACATTGATTGCAAAACGATTCTCATCAGTGAAAATTAAATGAAACTAAATAATGACCACCAACGCCTCATTTCCAAACAATTCTATATTTCACCATACAGTTCTATATTTAAATGATAAGTATTTAACTAATGATATAAATTTATTATATTAAATAATTACCCTACCTCCCACATGTCAAACTGAAACAGAACAGAGAATACAGCTTAATTTTGATTGAAAATAAATACATTTATAAAAACAGTGATAGGTGTTACTACCTCTATGGTAGACACCATGACATAGGAATATTAATAATAGAGAATAGTATATATACGTATACGTATACGTAGATATACGTATACATAGAGTAGATAAATACAAATACATATTTGAATGAACGATACATAGATTATAGATATGTTTTCTTTGAGCGCACAGGAGGACTATTCGTGGATATCAACAACCAACCTCGAATAGAACTATAACACTAGGATTGTATATATTAAGTAGTTTAGTTATTACTACACTAATAATTCGTTTATTATTTAGTTATTAATAAGACTACAAAAAGTAAGTCTTGTAAAGTGGTTATCTACATGACACAGACCTAAAATGCGATAGATTTCGATATTTATAAAAGTTCCCTTGTATTATATTATATCATACGCCAGGTTCCTTACAAGGCAAACAGAAAGCAAGGATTGCCAAATATCAATATATTATTTTAATTTCATTTTAACCAAATATGATGTCAGGGACATTAATTATTTCCAGGGTCAAGATATAGGATACTTGCTTAAGTGGAAAAATCACTGGCACGGGAGCGCAAGCGACGCTTGAGGCTACAACTAGTGATAAAATAAAAAGAGAATATTAAATTGTGAACGAATGACACGTTGTACGAAGCCAGTACAAGACATTGTTAATCATTTATCAAACAGCTCAATTGTTCGAGTGGAAAGGGGCAATTTTATATAATAACAGAGTGAGAAGGGGCAAAGTGGTTAATTTTACAATGGCACTAATCGGAGACACTAATCATAGATGATTGGATGTCTTCGGGTAATGCTGCCGATACACAGGCTACGTTATTCTTGAACAATTACATTTGTGGAATGTTTTATTTTATACATTTATTCGTATGATTAATTATTGGAAGGGTCACAAAATCTGTAGAACCGTAAGACAAAGTTTACTTTCAACGATATAAAGTAAGGCTTATTTAAGGGACAAGAGTTATAAATGAGCTGACAGCAGTCATAAGTAGTTTCTCCCGTCTAATGATATCTGCAGCTGATCGTATACAGAGTTCTGGGAATAAAATACTTAGTGTTAGTTCTTTACGTGTGTTTGTTAACAACACTCTTGTAAGTACCTATTGGTAACATTGCAGCAGTTGGGACTGATAGTGACACTTGCACCGATTACTTGATCGCACCGAAGGTACGCCCAGATGAATACATAAGCTGTAAACTGTTCCTTATAACACCATTGAAGCTATTTCGTCGCATCCTGGTTAAAGCAGTGTCTCTGATAAATGCTTTAGATTCTTGGAACCCCGAAGTTGACACTTTTCAAGATATCATGTCACATTCCCTGGTACGGCCGGAGAATATTAAGAATAGTTTGAAAACAAAACCAGTGTGTTATAAAGTTTTCCGGTAATGTTAAAGTAAATAAAATCCCCTTTTAGAAGTTCATCACAGACTTTACTTTACTTGTGAGGACTGATATAGTGGCTTCTAAAAAAACCACATCGCAACCGCAGCCTTTAGACCGAAACACAAACATATCAAGCATCGGTGCATCTAATGTTAATTCACAAAACTTTAACATAATTCTTAGAAACAACGTGGTAATTAGTGGCAATTGGTCATCACAACCGTTGGGGAAGAAAGGTAATCGAGTGGCGACCACGTCTCGGTAAAAGGAGCGTAGGTCGCCCTCCTACCAGATGGTCTGACGACATGAAGAAGACAGTGGGAGGCTGCTGGATTCGGAAGGCCCAGGATCGGAAGGAGTGGCACCGATTAGCAGCTGTAGAGATCTAGAGGCTGACGATGATGATGATGGTCACCACAATCAAAAGTTAGTACCCACAGATTGTGGTCATATTACTCGGAGCGCAAATGAAAAATTTTAGCTGCTAGAACCAATTCCCCCAGCTGTTACCACTGGTGAAAAGCTCGAATGCAATCCAGTAAACCACTGCGCCTTATAAGGCGCCCTCTGTACTCTATTCAATCTTTTAAAACAGAATTAGGACGCGTCTGCTTCCTTGAAAAGCACTAGGGTTTGGTTTCTATTTGAAAGGACTTGAGTAATTATTCTTTTGTGCGGAAAGTATACAACTAGGGGTTACGCGGATGCATTCTTGGACTTAACATAAAATCAGGAGATTTTTGGCAGATGTACATTAACCCCTTAACCTGGGATAAAATGCAACGCTTCTCTAAAGTGATGCTAAGCAAGTAATTGGTTTTTTCTTTATGTCAATCTATTTAATTTACATAATTAAAATGAAATACACCTATGTATATAATCACATCTGTGTTTTTAATATAGACGAAATATAGTTTTAAACAAATAATATCATGTATCAAAGAGATATCTACCTAAAACAATAATAATAATATGTAAAAAATTGATCAAAAAATAATCACATTCCCCCTATCGAAAAAAGTACAGAATAAGACTGTGGGAACCGTGGCGGTCGCGCAAGTGTCGCGGAGACACGTTTTAATAAACAAACGGGACCAATTAAAGCCCGTGACACGTCAAAGGGTTAATAGTGGACGTTTTAAATGGACTATTAGCTACGTGACACATTAATGTCCCTAATAAAAACGAATTAATGAATATTCTTTTCAATTTTGTTTTTCGAATTATCATTTTTTATCGTTTCTATTAACGTACAGTTTAACGGAGGCAGAGTTCAGGCACATGTGAGGCACATATAATTATTTAAATATAATATACTAAAACGACTATTAACGAATTACAATATGTTTGCTATATTTTCGTAATGTAACAAACATGTAGCAATAATAATAATTATCTGAGTTTTAGTGTATAATAAAAATATTAATACACACCGTACTCAAAATATGACGAAAAACCGTAAAACAGAAAAACAAATTCTGCGAAAACGTAAAAAACAATATACGTAAAAAACAATAAAACGATACAAAAAATATTACAAACTCAGAATAGTCAGCAATGATTTTAAAAGTGGAGGTTATATCGAAACACTCTATTTTCAACGTGTAATAAACAGGTGTAGGGTTAACCCGGCAGTTGACGGGTGGCCTGAGGCGCCACTTCAAAGGAAATATAAATGTATGAATTGTTTAACGCGAAACCACCCGCGGGCGCGGGGTCTCTACGACCTTCGGTTAAAACTGCGCATTACAAGGATTCGAAGTATTATAATATTACGCACATGTCGGGTACGCGGACGCTTTAGGCACAGAAACCTATTAAAATTTTGAACACAAATTTAATTATTATTAACCTTTGCTTTCAGCAAGGAAAAATGTTCTCTGTAACAAATTAAGGTTCCTGTCGGGATCATATTTTAATATGAATTTATATATACAATTTTGCAAAGAATAATTATATTTTAATTAAGAGTTTAACTACCTATGTTTTATTTTACTTAACCGAACACAAAACAACTGATTACTCTCTGTTTTTTGAAGTATTGCATATTTAACAGTAGAACCACTCAGCAGTTACGTTATTCCTCTTTTGCAATATATGACTTTGGTGATATTTGTTACTTATTATTTTCTTTTGTTCTCGTAACAAAGTACATTGCGATTTCTAGACATACAAACAAAGTAGACGTAACTTTGTGTTGTGTTGAGATTACGTAAACAAAAAAATCCAGTTCACCGAAAAATCTTTTAACACACGGCTTTCGATTCCATCTGCCAATCGAAGCCACCCTGTCTATATGGAAATAAACAAAATGATATTGCCAGTAGACACGAGCGAACATCAAAAGGAAAAACTAATGCGAGGCGCGGGTTAGCGACGTCATTTCCCTGTAAAATATTAACGGGGGGTCGTGTAGACCGCGCCCTGTTATTTCAGGGTTAATACCGGTTAATGCCGGTATTCTCTTTATACTAGGACGATTGCACAGAATTATCCAACTTAACGAGCTGGTTTCCTTTTTCGACTTACATTTTTACAAAAATGATTTGATTTATTTTCTTATCTTGAAATATTTTTTTTGCGATTTATAAAAGTCACAATTATTCGTAATGTTTGTTATCTATAGATTTATTCAAGTAAATGATATAAAAAAATCATCAAACGCCATTTATTAACAGCCATAAAAAGGTTAATTCGTTCTAGTTTTATAATACGCACAAAAGAATCTCATGTATCAATAAATTCAATTGCAATAATATATAATTAAGTATGTATAAATAGGAATTAATTTCCGTAACAAGTCAAAAAACGTTTATGTAATAACGTTAATACGAGTCTATGGCATTTCCTATGCGCCAAATGGAGCGTAAAACTTCAAGTGAACCCGTACTCTACGTATACGGCATGTCTGCGCAATAAGTCTATTTTAATTACCGACATCGGTACTATCGGCAGATTCCTGTCTTGCGCCGGGAGCTGTGCTCTACTGCTATTAGTGCTGTGATAGAAGACTTATCGATATTTTCAATTTAGTTCGTAACGGTATTTTATTGACCGATTGTTGTTGATTTTTGATATCTATAAACTTGCTATAATTGTTTTACTCCATATAAGCATACCTTTTATATGTTATATTCGTAAAGTTGGGCTGTATTTTAAAATAAAAATTTTAATAAAATTTGGTTATCATTTTTAGGTATAAGAAATTTCAAGCAATTCCAATGCACATTACACATATTTTCTAATACGCACGAGTTTAATAAACTATTTCTTACGAGGGATTAAATATTGCAAGTAAACTTCAAAGGTGTATGTATAAGTGGCCACATTATCTTAGTTTTCTATTATCGTAAAGATCGTGCTCACAGCCTATAAGGCAAGTCTGCGTAGTAGGTATATTTTAATTACCGACATTGGTATCGGCAGATTCCTGTCTTGCGCCGGGAGCTGTGCTCTACTGTCCTAGTGACGTCAGTCAAGATTTGTCGATAGAATTAAATATTCTCTATCGATGCAGCGACGAAACAATAAACAGCGTATTAATAAACGTAAGTTTAACACTATGAATACTTATAATTACCAGATTTGAACGTTAACATGTAATAATTTCCATTTAAATGTGCTTCTCTCCGCATAAAACGACATCTAGAGTGCATATTACATAAAATATAATACTCAAATATCTGCAAAATATTTAAGCCTTAAATCCGTCTAGATGTCTCAAGAAAATATTATTTTGCTTTCATCTATTTAATATGCACATAACTAAATTACATTCTAAGTTAATGAGGCTCATATTATGTGAGTCATAAAATACGGACATTAAAAGCAATATATCGACATCGATAAAATTAATTCAATCAACACTCTTCGCCCTATCTAACACAAACAAGACTCGATAACGAGGTGAAATATTCACATAGGAAGGCTACACAATCCGTTTTCCAGTCGTCTCTTTCGCACTAGAGAATCGAGATGTAGGGATCGCGGTAAAAGAAAAAGACGGCACGCGCCGGCGGCATGTACAAAGGGTCGAGTTCTCTTTGATCTCGCCGCCGCGCGTGCGTACGTTCTATTTAGACTTGTGTGCGTTTATGCAGATGAGACGAGGTTGAGAATTTGATAATTGCGAAGATTTATATGTGCTACTAAGGTCCAATATTGAAATGTAGCATTAGCGACTAGAATGATTAAGCACCTGATTTCTAAACGACTCCTTGGGAAGTAGGTTGCGGTTTTCTTTTGTTTATTCTAGACACTTCTGATATTGTGACGCGCACAAATTGCAAATGAGAAATAAACCGTTTAATGATGTTTTACTATAGTAAACTACTAATGGAATGAATACAAAAATATTCACACAGACACAATATAAATAGTAAATTGTATCCTACCTCCTTGACCACAATATCACCTACATGTTTATTTGGTATCACGAAGGCACTTGGCGGACGTTTGCCGGTATGACGCACGCGCGGCGGATTAATTGATAACGTGTCACAATGATAACGTCCTAATCCTCGTATAATGACACTCGATACAATATATTGTGATGATAGCCAGCGGTGCTCAAAGCTTTTTATTTAACTTTTCGGTATACTAAGGTTGACTAACTAACACAGACGTTGACTAACCAACACCGCTGTTGACTAACAGAGACTGATGTTTAACATATTTCTTAATAGCGACTCTAAGTACTTGAAGTTGCGAATGGTGAACTGTCTTGGTATAAAATATGTACCTTTAAGCGATCTTTTGACTTTAAGATCATTGTTTTTTGTTCGGACTCGATGCTATACGTAAAGGACCCGGTCCTTTTCTCTTCCCGGGAAAATTGATAATATTATTAACATGTTTTTAACTATTATTATTAGGATTTCTTTAAATGGTTTTCTTATCGGTGAATGAGTTCCGCGACTTATTATCGTCCACATCTATCTCATATGTATTGAGTCGAAGAATAGGGAACTACTCATTTATATTATAATTACGTATATCAAACACATTATACACCAAATTGTTTTCTACAGAATAATTTAACCAAATTGCTTATCAGTAGAAAAACACAACGGGATGCGTCGGCGACGAATACCTGAGGATGGTCAATTACCATCCACAGGTGAACATAAGGATAGAACGACGAAATGCAACGAAACATCTTATTGTTTTAGAGTGCTTTGATCCATGATAGAAAAACTATATGCAAGCGGTTAAGCATAATATATTCAACTGAATTAAAAATACCTGTTGTCTACGTCGGTATGCGTCAAAAATGCAATATGATCCCAAATGTTCCACACCAACGCAAATTAAATTGACGCTCGCGACAAAAATAGTGAACGTGGATATTAAAAAACATAACATAGTATTAAAACGTTCGTTTTATTCCGACGTCATACAAATTGTGTGACACCTTTAAGTTGAAATAAAAAATTTTATATTCCACAGTGCAGGCCAAGATACGATCTTTCAACGCTGTGACGCCGCTCCTACGGAATATTAATGGTACTTATTCAAATGTACTGTGTCGTATCGATACTTGCTAATCGCATTAACATTTTACTGCACCTAATTAAAGTTTATTAGTCGACACGTTTTATTCAGTGAAGTGGATAATACTCGAACTACGAGTAGGTTATTTACCATGTCGCCTCAATTAAACTAACAATTACAAATATCATTCGACGTACTGAAGATCTAGCTCAGTGGCGTGCTATTGGAGAGGCCTATGTCCAGCAGTGGACGGGTGTAGGCTAACGATGATGATGATGGCTCGTTTTTTATAGGTATACGCATTCAATTAATATTTTCGCGCGCACATCTTAGTTTATGAAGTTATGTGAGTTTTGAGATTAAATTTTCTCGATACAAAAGATACGAGTATCATCATGAGGAATCTTCTTACCTTTTACGAATAACGCTCTCAAATTAATAAATTTTGCCAACTTGCAATTGACCAGTGTTGTAAGACTAAAGGCTTAAACATTCTTATTCTGAGAGAATATCTGCGTGGTCTCTGTCTAACAGAGGAAGTATGTAACCGTCGATGATGATGAATTGTTGTACTGCTACACTCTTCTGTAGGAGCAAACAAATTATATTGTTTAGTTATGTCAATCTAGTTTAGATACTGGAGTTTAATAAATGTAGCATTAGCTTGACTGTCATAAAATAATAAAAAAAAGTTTATATGTAATTATGTACGTTACACATCATAATTGACATTAAAATTTTATTTTACGATACGTTTATATGAATACGACTGTATAATTATAGAATGTTTTCGATTGCCTAAGCATAGTTATTAAGCAAAAATTCATAGAACATGAAAACAGCAGGAGATTTACATATCCTCTACAAAAAATATGAGCAGATACGAGACAAAAATATCCGTAAATGAATTTCCAAAACAAATATGAAAGGAACAGCGAAAAATATTATTTGGTGGAACGGGATTTTTCCGTTCGACGATTTGATCCCGGAAGAATTCCGAAAAATCACTCCGGTCTTTTATTAAATCGTGCGTCAAAGAACACCAACTACGGGGTGTGCGGGCGCGACGCACCTACAGGACTTTCACGGCACGAACGGGGAGCAAACAGTGTGTATGTACGTGTACCTACGTAATTGTCGCGCGAAAAACTAAAAGAGAAGCGGGAAAATTCGAAAGGCCCCGATTTCCCTGTCCATTGTCGTTTCCTATTTTTTTTTCATCTTATTTAGCGCTTTGTCGGCGAGCCCTTTGAAGTCCGCCCCCCTGGAAGGGGTGTTACAAATTGCGTCACGACCGTATTTGGCAGCGTAAACACATCGACGCTACTATTTGTTTAATTTCAAACTCAAACGTCGAATGTAAATTTTTTTAAATATAATTCTTGTACAAACATATAATTTATCAGTTTCACACAGATTTTTCATGTGACACATTAAATAACACAAGAACATTCCGATTCAATTAAAGTCGTATCTAGAGTAGGACAACGTAGCTGTAATCCATTACTTCCCACTGCTGGGCTCAGCTCTTTCCCGCAACGACAAGAAGCCTGCAGCACATATAACCACGCTAGTGGCATACCCGTGTATTGGAATTTTTCAAACGGCTTTTAAAATCCATATTAAACGATTGGAGCCTCACAATACCGCCTGGAACCAACAGCTACATGTGCTTTCTAAAGGACACAAGCGCTCGTGAAAATATGCTATGGAGAATCCGAGAGAGAGCCATCAAGTATTGAACGCAGCGTAGATTAAGTTTACAGATCGCTTGGGTTTCACATCCGCGTCAGAGATACGAGTGTCTCTGCTACGACAACTACTGGCAACATTTTTGTTGTAACAAAAACTGGACAATATTTTGGAAAAGTAACATAAGGGAAATAACAAAACATCATTTCTCCATAGAAAACAAGTATTGATCTCACGTTAGTGAGGCGAATTAAAAGCAAAATCAATTCGCGTGGGCAAGTGACATCCACAATATATAAATGTATAACTCTCCAATTCCAAAATAGATACACCACAAGAGGTCCTACTTTATTCAAATACTTTAATTAAGATTTAAAACGACAACATGTAATCAGATAATTGATATTTTAACAAACTATTTTATCTGCAATACATAGATACTTGACGAATCAAATACCAACAACAAAATGCATGTAACACCTTACAGTCGATAGTAGAAAATTATCAATAACCATTTGAGTATATTAAAAGATGTAGAGGTTGATCAGAGCGCACTAACAGCTCTCATAATTTAGAGTAAGCTCGCAGGGGTGCAGTTGACAAGTTAGTGTGTCAACAAGCCGTGACACACCGACACTGAGTCACGTGACGTGGAAGAACGGGCGGGCGACGGGCTCTTTGATTACGTTGGATAGACGAACGTGGTAGGCTTTTAATATAAATTAATTAATAGGTAAATAAATAAATCGGAGTAAATCGGAAATTACTATGGACCTTAAGACATTATGTTTATACATCCACAAATTGTTTGCACAATAATTTCACAATAATTGTTTTTATTCTCTGATAGATTTGTGTTTATTGTACATTATACTCTTAGAACTGCATTAGTGCAATAGGTAAATAGTTTAAAAAAGTATTCAAAAGCAATTCTAAAATGCTAATATGTCAATAACTCGAAAGATTAACAGGTCCTCCTACGCGCTAAAACCTCCATTTTGGTGGTTAATGCTCAAATAGGGTTCGCTAAATGAAGTACCAGCGCTGTGTATGAACACATGAGGCGTTCCAACTTAGTTTTCAAAGATAATAAAGCATCTGTGACCTATCTTGAGTATAACTCATGGGGCAAACTTGTTTACTGCAATACCATAGAATTCTATTGAACTACTAGTATCTTGTTCCATACCTATAAGTGTCGCTCATACAACTACACATTCATTAGTTTACATGAGGTACGAGTATACCTATTATATATTACAGATTACGTTGATATCCAATAAACGCGTATAATATTACGAATCCCTGCAACATGGGCGCTATAGAATCACAAGAGATTTTTTATATAGAAAATATACATGTCATATCGAAATGTATAATTAGAACGCTTAAACGGCCGTAGATTGGACTATCATACCTCAGAGCTATTATTTTTTCCATTTATCTCTACATAGAGACCGATGTAAAGATGATAATTTTTAATCAATGTTGATCGAAACATTAGAACGAATTTTTAATGCGATTTCATAACACCAATACATTTTCTACAATGTAGAGATGTTTCTATATGTAGAGTCCACATTTTTGTGGAGACCGATCGCGATACAGACGAAATAATTATAATGAATCGTGTATAGAGATATTTCACGCATATTAATCCTTAATGTGTTACTGATTAGTGTCATGATAAGTGTGTTTATTATAGAAACACAGTATGTTATGATTTTATCGGTGATGCTTTTTGAAAGATTTCGCTTTGTGTTATTATTGATATGTTTGTAGATTTTATAACTCGCTAGATAAGCTTTAAATATATTTGTGTTAATATATGTAAGTATATGTTACTTTTGAAATTACATGTGATGTTGTAAATTTTATTACTCAGCAAATTTTGTAAACTATTTAGTTTAAGGATATTAATTGAACAACGTACATATGTGTAATCAAATATAACCAATCTTATAATAAAAAAACTATGTAATATATAACAGATGTGATTTTGATATATCAAAGAAAATAACAATATGGCAATCAACTCAACCGCTATTCCATTAGACGTACAAGCAAACGTCAAACGTGCAACATACCTCAGCCTACCCTTTCGGGTAAATACAGGCGTGACGTTATGCTTCGTTCTATTTTAAATAACCTATACCAATCAGTGTCATATCTCAGAGAGCGCACTAAACGTCAATCATTAAGAAACTCTTAAATCAAAATTTTCTTTGCTCCTCCGCCCACCAGTAGTTATGATAAATGTGATTGGTAGAGAGAGAAAAATATATCGCCGCTCACTCAGCATTGTGTCAGAGCCAAATTGTGTCGCGTTTTAATAAATCATAAAACATCCTAAATTAATAAATTCCGAGACATACGGACGTTTACCGCACACACATTTGTTAATCCGCGGCAAGTTACAGCACTTGGTGAGTTCTAAAAATTTTGTGTTGTTAGTGTAATTAGTATTTATTTATTACAAACATTATCAAAACGCATTTGCGTATTATAAATATAAAATCTACAATATTTTTGGCGCAGCAAATTTCATATCGCTTAATTAAATTAATACGCTAATAAAAGAAAAATGTATATTTAATGCAAACCAATAAAAACTACAAATACATTTCAAACGTGAATGCATAATTGTCGAAACAATTTGTAATAGCCGTGTGTCCAATGCGTTCCATAAATCCAATGTGAAGCGGTTTCAAAGGGAAATTTTAAATATGCATAAAAATGTCAAACGATCAAATTGATGGCAGCACGGTCACCAACAGAACGGCGCGCAAAATGAATTTCAACGAATGATATACTAACGAAAAGACGCTGGTAACGATTTGTAAAAATAAAATGTGAGGACATCGGAACCAACCGGTTTTACGTATTACGTTATTAACATTCAACTCGACGATTCGTACCAACGCACGAGCTGTGACTTCGCTATGATAACAGACATAAAGTCATGCCAAGTTGTGTGTGTCATGTTTTGTTTTGTGTTTCAGCTTCAACCGGGAGACGCGTTGACTCTTCTACGCCAATAATGTAACTAATTCCCAACAACCAAAATCGCAGTAATTCCATTTTTAAGCGATAGACATTAAGTATGGAAAACGTTTTGAGCAAAATTTCTTTCTGTTATTTTTACTACTTTATCTAAGACCTGCTTAACATGATCATCATGCACTCGTCTGTCTCTCAGAATGAGAAGGTTTATAGCTAGAGTCTATCAACATGCCCTATAGCAAATTGGTACACGTCACAAAAAGGACCATTTTAGAGAAATCTAAGACATACAGGTATTATCAATGTGTTTATTCGTTCCTAAAAACTTGATCTTAAAAACAGACCCATTCGGGAACACAGAGACGCTAGATGTGCTAAGCTACAGTATGAAAGACTAGTCTAACGGATAACTTTATCCGCTTAAGGCTTTATGATTGTTGAAATTATAAATAATCCGAAGCGTCCCAGATCCAAGTTTGGACCAGACTTAAAAACTTAAAATCGTTGGGACGAGAACAAAGTCTCGTCTCCCCAAGATGCGGTTACGGCCTCTTAGATTTTACGATGGTGCAATAAAAACCGAAACTGGGTAACTTTTTTTAGATCGAACTATCCAACATCAATTTCATAAGAAAGTCCCATTTAATGGAGCGCAGTCGAATCATTAAACGCTTTAAGAATAATAAGGAGTCATCACCACATATTAAGCGACGCGCTAAATGAATCAGATAACAAGAAAGATTATCGTAAGATTTTGTTTTGATTAAAAGCTGTCGATTAGAAATTGTAACATTAATTCATATCTACTTGTAAGTCAATGTACGATGCGGTATTAACACTAATTGCTAGAATGAATTACACGATCGTTTTATAATTAATCGATAAAATAAATGTAAGCTTACAACATTTGTACAATAATCCATATTAATCGTACAAGGACTTATTATTGTAAGTGCGTTATTAATAAATTTCCCGACAGACGAATCGAAAACAAAAAAATCGAAAAGGACAGCGAGATCCTCGTTCTGATTACGAATCGCTGGTTTAATTTAGTAATTGATCATTATACTTCCATATAACGACCCAATTAGGTCCAATCAATCGCGCGGTACTGTATTTAACATTGTGGATACGGCTTGCACCACGTATATGAAAGAGCTCAGGAATTTACAGCATTCGAACCTAATGGCTATAGGAAAACTGGATCTCTGATTAAATGGGGTACAGTTTTTATATCGGACTTATCGACGATAAATTAAACATGAAAATACTCTCCATAAACACACTGTGTTGATTGCTGCATGGCTGCCATGAAATGATGTTTTGAGGAAGCAATCGCTAGATTACTGTTAATGAGATACTTTTGTATGAATATCTCCATCCAATATGGAATGGATTGGTAATAATATTAAACTTTGTCTACGATCTCTTTATTCAGGATTGGAACGATATTTCTATTTCATGTTATTTCATCATGGGTTCATCGTACCCATTGTGGGACGCTTTTACTTTAAATGGAATACATAATTATATTGCTTGTTAAATTATCTTAACTTGTAACATTTTCCCAAATAACAAATTAATCATTGTTTTCTAATGATTTCAGACAAACACCGTTTGAAACAGAAACTGTTAAAGACAAATGTTAAATATCAGTTAGTTTATCCATTCTGCTCACCCTAAATTGGTGATATGATAATAAAACATGAGCAACGCACACGTCGACGCACCCATAAATCTGTTCTCTCACCACTGGGCCATTCTGCTTTGTGGAACAAATGGTACGAACTATGAAATTCATAGAACAGTTGGACGGCGAAATCGTAAATTAATTTACACTGAACTTGCGCTTTTCAATTCGATGCCACATTATAAATGACGCTAATAAAGTTAGAATATAAAATATTTGAACAACTTAAATAATTAAGACCAAGACCCCCAAATTGATTTTTAAATACCTATGTGTCATTTTGATGCCAGAGAGTTGTTACAGCTAGTATTTTTTAAAGCAAAACTTTCTAAATTTGACATACTCATTAACTGAGGGTAATTTCTCTTTCCGAAAATGAGTACCTCAAATGCATACAAAGCGTACCACGGTTTGGTCAGAAAGTTTATTGCTTCGCGTTCACTTTTATTTCCAACTATATCACGATTATTGATGGTACCAGCTATAAGAATAGCCTAATTCATCTGCACAGCAATTTCCGTGCCTATATCTCCGTCTATTTTCATTTTATTGAACGCCAAAACTGCTCTACGATCTCGTAGGTCTGCGTCGCGCGTATTTCGGACTCTTTGATCTCGCCGCCCGCTTTAATGAGGCGGGTCGTGTAGACGGCAGCTAGTTCGAATTGTGCCTTGTGCCTACTGTCTAGCTTGTAACGATTTGTTGGCTTTTTTCAATATTGCTTCGAAATTGATCGTCGACTTCGGTAACGTTTATTTTCAACATATCTTCAATGATACTATTATATCGTGCGTGCGTGTATAATTTTTGGTCGTAAAGTAATTGTGTTTGGAAGCGTGTATAATTCGAAACACTCAAGATATAATTAGATAACAGTTTAGTACCCATTGCTATTTAAAAAATTAATGTTCATTTCTCAGTAATTGGTGTGAATTGTGTTATTTTTATACTTGTTAATTTAATTACTGATAGCGAAGCTTGTAACAATAAACCTTTTTCGCTTATCGATATTACAAATAATTTAATGAAGAAATCGGCAGATTAGAAATAAACAGCCTTTAATATTTTAATATGGCCACAGATTAGGACTTGTGAAAAGATTGCATTTGCTTATCAACACAAAACGCTATTTCACTGCTCACCCACACACCGCCTCTGACGCAAACGCACGAAAAATAAATAATGTCAAACTGGAAGAATTTGAAAACGAATTGGATATTTCGAAGTTTCTTAACGCATATTCACAAAGAAATCAGATTTGATAAGTCAGTCATGCATGTCAATTATTACACTTATATTTATACGTATACTACACCACTAAAATTATATAATGTTTGATTTGCAATTAGTAAATTTTATTCTAAATTTAAATTTGATGATAATAGAAAAAGAGGCTTAATATATGTACCTATAAGCCCTTGATTGTATGAGAAAAAATAGTTCAAACGTTTATATTCCAATGGCGGTAAGTAAATTACAATTCTCTGACAACAGTGCGCTGTCAAAATCGAAAACAAAACTCAATAGTGAGAAATGAACACCCGCAAAAATACAAAACATTTCGCAATACTCCGCAGCGGGTGAACCGTAACATTTACCGAAAAAAGAGAAATAAATAAATAGGAATAGCGCGCGACTTTTCATTTTGTTGTGCGGGAAAAGCGAACAATAGGAGGGAAAATTGCGCGTCACTCTGGCGTTCCAATTTGTCAAACGGTCGCCACAAGATGGCGGCGGCGGATGCGCGGCAACATGGCGGCTTCCGGTGGGGTTTAATTAAAAATGCGTCTCATTTGAAACTTGGAACGCGGTTAGGGCGAACGCAAGGCGCGAATTGTTTAACTAGTTTTTAATTATAAACTCATTGAGTGATTGTTTTAAGTTCCTCCCTCTCATTCGCCGTAGAGCTTCACTGCAGCAATCATTTTTTTCATATTAGTTTCTTAAAGTGAGTATTATAATTTTATTTGTTGTTAAATTGTAACAACCGGATTTGAAATACCTTACGGCCTTACTTTCACTATAGTTCAGTGTTTAAGATAAGAGATTTACGATATTTTTATGTATTAAACTTTATTCACATTTTAGTGAATCTCTTCCAAAACCCTGTACCAAATATTGTGATTTTTTTCTGAAAGGGCGAGAGGTTAGACGAAGTGAGTTTCGGTAATTAAGATTGGCTCCATAATTAAATAGTTTCAGGGTTCAGAAGGCTATGACCGCCGCCGGACGAAGGGTGGGTAAGGGTTACAGAAATATTGAATAGCTTATCTATGCAGGTAAGCTTCATTATTATTATTCAATATTAAGCCATATATGTTATAACTTACCTAAATATATGTATTAACGCTTTTAAAATACTATGGACTGGTAAAAAATATACATTAAGGAAATTTTACATTTTTTTTACTAAAAACATATTATCCATAGTACTAAATTTATTAGTCTGCAAAGATCATCTACAAAGGTGCTGTAACTTCAGCAGTCTTAATTTCTAGAACATTCACACATCTTTCAGAACTTCAAATAACATTGACTATGAAAAAACTTTTGCGACGGCAAACAAGCGAGTTGTTCCTCGTAACAAAGCATTATCTACTCAATCGTTGCAATCATTTATACAGTATCAGGCTTTGAATCCAAAGACCAAGGCCTCGAGAGCATTGGATCATCAACGAGACAAGGAAAATAATAAATAAACAATAAGCCATTTCTTCTCTGTTAATGGCCCCATTGTTACTAAAGAATCGACCGGAGATTAGTTACAACTTACTCCCGACAGATTTCCAATTTTTTTTTTATTTTCGATGCACGTTTACGCTACTATTTGTTCTGCGGTTTCTTTCTTGGAATGATTTTAGATATAGAATTATATTTGCTTAATACCTAGCAGAAGCATTTTAAAGGGAGAATTAAATTTACCAATCAGTCAGTAAATTGGAATAATCTGGATGAGGTAAGTTGACGACTGGTGCATCTTGGTAAAGGCGTTTAACTAGCAATGAACTGATGTCGGCCGATGATGGCGTGTGTTTATTTGCAGAAACGGTAATAGAATGTAATAGTAATCGTATGTTACTGAGATAGAAGTTAGGCGAAAAACAATATTAGATGTTTGAAAATACATTTGATATTTGATGAAAAGATAAAAGTATTAGACAAAGTTGACTGCATACATTTGGCTACATATTGGACAGCTAATATCATCATTTATGGTAGCCCTACGGGCGATAAATAGGAAACTTAATATATTTTTAAACATCAAGAGCACTCGATCACCGAAGAGATCATTAATGATCCGAAATGTCTCATAGCTGGGTCCCATCACGCCCCATGTCCCAAAACCAATCCCACAATAGAAGTGGATGTCAACGTACGAAAACAGCGAGCCAACACAATGAGGAATAATAGAAACTACCCTCGTACCCGAGTATTAAAAAACAAGTGGGAAACAGCACAATGGGGATCGAACCTGGAACAAGGGTCCATCCACTCTGCGTTAGGGTTGCGCGTGACTTGAATTTTAAAACTTGTTGTTTAACGTATTTATGTTAGAAAGATTATTTATTTTTAATTTACATGTATTGATGGGTATTCTAAGCATATACTGTGTAAATCAAATCTTCATCATTCTGAAATTTAGAAGAAGATATATTATTTATACAACAATATTTTTTTAAAAGTAGCACCTTCAAGTTTCAAAATCTTACCGAAAATTGACCAGATTGATTTTGGTTTAAGTAAAACAGAAAACCGTACTTAGTAACTAATATTAAAAACAAAGTAACATTTCTGACAACCCTACACGTTTTGCGTCCCCCGTGCTCTAAGCGATGAGTGTATCAATAATAGTTGGATTTGTTTGAATTTGGTCTTATTAATTAACTAAATAAAATACATCGTTACGGTTGTTACCAATAACTTACCCTAATATAAATGAATAACAGGAAAACTGGAGCCCACCGTGGGGCGCGTCAGTCATGATGTTATACGAGTTCGTGTTGTTTAGTAACGAATCTCACAAAGCATGTATTTTAATTAAATAAAACTATATTATGATAGTTATAATGGCCATTGTAAATAAATTTAGTAAGAATCCAAGACAAAAATGGAAAAACTAAAAAGTTAAATTACAGTGTAAAACCGAATAGTAATATTGCCTAAGCGCGTGTAATTAGAGCCTAACCGTCAATTAGGAAACGCGTGGCGCCCAACGTGGGGTCACGCATGATATAGAATGTATTGGTCTAATCATACTACGGATTATACAAATGAACCACAAGCGCTCAGCTTGTGATTAGAATTTTATTCTCTTTGTATATGAAACTTATATTTATAACGAATTTAAAATGTAAAAATCGAACACATTAAAATACAGAGAATACTCCATGGTGTGCTAAAATGCATCTATAACAAAGCTAACAAACAAAGGACAAATCTTTAAAAAATCAACTGGTATATTCCAAGCGCATATTCGTTTTTAATCAACAACACTGCATACTGAACGGAACTGCGTATTTGAACACAATACAAATGGAGCTTCTGTTAGAATTATGAGCATATGTAAACGTCAAGATGATTGTTACCACCAACGTCGAGACACTAAACGAGTAAGAAACTAGAAAAAAGATATTAAAATGACAATATCCGTGGCATTCTTCAAACAATAAAGGGTGGAGTGGGTTCGAATTTTTAGTAGGACAGGACGCTTGACGAGATCGTTTCAAAATTAAAGTGTGTTCGAGCGAGAGGGATGATCCTGATGAATAGATCCTTCCTCCTCTTTCCGGCACGTGGCCATTTCGGCCATGAATATTGATATCTCTCATTATGCGATGGATGCCTGGTTATAGATTGCTTGTCGACACGTGGTTCGAATACTTAAAAAGTTTCAGGATTTTTGTGAGATTGTAAAATGGAATTAAAGCTATAACATTATTTATTTGCATTTAGACGTAAGTATGACTTCCGTATCTTTATGATTACTAGATTTAAATATTCACTATGAGCCTCGAGACATCCTGCACAAGACATCAAATAAATGCTAAAATTTGTAAGTACACCCGAATAATTTACATAGTGCATGCAGGCTATTATGTAAATTATTATGTTATTTGCACAGTGTGAATGCGTAAATTGAATTTCTGAATCTCACGTGTCCGAATTTCAAAGTTATTAAGTAATCAGTGAACAGTGTGTTTGGCTGTAAATTGGGTTAAAATTTAGACCGTAAAACGATCATAATTATTATAGTTGGCAGTTTTATCACTATTCAATTTATTCTCATAATACTTACTTATATATAAAAGATGGCAAAATCTATTAGAAATGTTAGACCAAAAATAATGCTTAATAATGTGACAATATTTTGTATTGATTCGGTACATAAAGAGGTAAGACATCTACATAACAGTGAGTTACTTTTACAGTGTCTAAGAATTACAAGAAATTTGAGCCAAGAACATATTTATCACATCTAAACGATTTAAAGGCGCATTTACTTGTAGCTTGATCGGTTCCCCAAATACACGGTGCTACCGCAATGTACAAACGCCCGTCAGTCGTGCGCCTCAGGCGATGGGGGTGGTTGGGGGTGCGGTTCATCCCTTTGAAGTTGCGCCGCCGGCGTCTGCGAACGAAAGCCGGCTAACCGACGCTTAGCTTTGTTTTCTAGTTAAATGACGTTTTCAGGAATTACGAATACCACTGCTAGTGACGTGTTTAAGGACCTAGTCCTACGTAGCGGATGTAAAAAATGCCACAAAAATAGGATCCTATATAGACATTTCATTGTTGTTAGACTGGTATAAAAATAATATTTTACTACATTCTAAAGAAAATGGTTAAAATTAATAAAGAGGATATTTAATCACGTCACACATTTACTTATGTATTTGGGTATATGTAATGTTTATGAAACGTATCTACATATGTATAGGGTTTCTAAAATGTAATAGTTTACAAAATGTATAAATATTGCTTGTAAAATATAATCATGTTTAAAAATGTAGATATGAAATATAAGCTAAAATGTATGTACTACACGGATATATGACAGCATATATGAGCTGAAACAGAACTAGTTAATATTCACCGAATATAATTACATATTTACACTTTTTTCTTGATAGATATCGACCCCAATCAAGCACACCCAAAAATAATCCACCGAAATGTAACCCACTTATAAGAGGCACCACGTGTATAGGAATATAAGTGTTACGTAAAATACACACTGACGGAGAGGCCGAGACAGTCCAATCGCGCCCTTTGACATGCTAATGGGGCCCTAATATTTTTTCTACCTTATACTGAACGTGTGTGGATAAACAGTTTGGTGTGCTACATTATGGTTGGTTGGGTGGTTTGATCCAAATGGACTGGGGCAATACAATATGTTGAAATTTTATTTATTATTGATGAACTAAAAGCGTTTCTCGCTACTGAATATCAAATAGAAAACTCGATTTACTGCTCTGTTCGTGAAACGATTAATTTTTAGGGATTTAAGCGATATACATGTATCACAAATTTCATTTAATAATTTAGTATTAGTTAAGAGTCTATTATTAGTATTAGTCTAGTCTAAGTCTAGTCTAGTTCAGTTATCTCCAACCCGCATGCCCAGCGTGGAGATTACGGGCATAAACCCCCTTTTGGGGA
>DWEC01000016.1:0-29708 GCA_018245735.1 Microceris miodesmiata
TCATCATCATCAGCGTATTCCCGTCCACTGCTGGGCATAGGCCTCTTCAACGGTACGCCACTGAGATCGATCGTCAGCTCTTCGCATCCAACCACTGTCAGCCACTTTATTATATTAGTTTCTTCATACAAAATTCAATTATGTATCGAAGTAATTCGTATGTTTTTTGGGATAACCCGTCTAGTTTAGGGCCAATCCGAGATCCCTCGTCATGAACTTACGCTGATCATGGTAGGTGATACGTGATACTGAATACGTTGATTTACGACAGATAAACTCATCTTTTCCTGTTTCAAAGTAAAACTACGCCTAGTTTTTTGAATTGTCTGAAAATATGTTTCTTTCTTTCAACCATTGTCTTCTAGGGTTTGCAATAGATACGGAGCACTCTGTGTTTTAAAGATTTTGCATTGATTAATGTGCATCACAATGCACTTTTTTCTCCACTTGGACAAAACATTTTTAAACAATGAATAACAAAAAGCATTTAATTTAAAATACGATAGGGGAAATTTGTTTATCCTTATCCTAAATAATGGCATTACTAAAATAAAGTTAAATAGTTGTTATGTAATTTGGTAAGGTTGAAACAAACGTATTTTAAAGAGTGTTATGAAACATTAGCTGGTAATTTCAATGTGTACGAGTATAATATTAATGAACGTAGTAATCTGTACACTTGTGTTTTCTGATTTCCGATTTTAAAGACATTACCGAACATACTGTCTATCGTGTGTTATTGTAATGAAAATAATGAAAATAATATTATGTACTCGTGAAATATAATACAAAAAAAATATAGAAAAGGATATCATTGCTTGTATTCCCCGAGGAGGAAGACAAAGGAGTACAGCACAGCACACTCACCTGTGATGATAAAATAAAAATATGTGATGAAATACAAGGTCCGTACTACGGACTTACTAACGCTAGTCTCCAGTTCCATTTCTGCGCTTAGTTACCGATAATGAAACAGAAACATTTTGAATAGATACAAAGATAAGCGATTTACAACAAGGCGTAATTTGATTAAACGTCCTTGAACGATATATCGAATGCAGAGATAGGGCAGCACTGTGGCGGCGTGCAAGAGATGCTTGTTGCATTGTACTATCTTATCTGTACGCATTGTGATATTTACTTTAAGTACACGCCGCTGCACTGTGTAACGAATGCAACTTCGTAAATAGTTGTGCGGTATCGGTCGAAATTCAAACGTGATTCGTTAAATTTGAATTTGGAACGTTATTAAAGTTCCTATGTCAACGAGGATGGTTCTAAAACTCTCTAATCTATTTTGACCACAGACTATTATTGGTATTGCTTGCAGTAACAATATAAACAGGGATTTTTTTTTAATTACCTACTACGTTTGTAACAAATAGTATTATATGTGTGCACCATATTGCTAAAAAGTGTACAAAAACTAATGTTTACATATGAAAACATTAGTTTATGTTTACATATGAAAACATTAGTTTATATAACGTGCTAATATTAGTATGTTTTATAGATATAATGATAAAAAAATAATAATTTATCACTAGAATTATCATAATTATACACTTTCTAGCATTATAACAACGATATTAAGATAAACTTAAACTATCTCTAACGGTTTTAGAGACAAGAATACGATTAGTGATTGATATGATATATGATTCATGTGTAGCATGATATTTGTATTATAATATTTTTTCTAGATTTCATTAAAAGATAAAACAGCGTAACTCGGGAGTGGCACTGTAATCTGCTGATTTGTACGTCATTTTTGAAAAAGTTTTATAAATTATTGCCTTCCGAGTATAATTGTGCGAGTACTTCCGAAAGTAGTATAGAAACTCATTTGTTGTCGGCTCGGCAGTTTACCTGGATATCTACAATTACCCCACATCACTGTAATGATAGTTCGCTTCGGTATAAAAACTGGTAAATCAATTTTAAATTCATCGTTTTTCAGCGAGGCGGCGTGATTACGGGCGCGTACTTTCGTTGTGTGTCTAACTAGTTTGTTATGTGAAAAACTACTCGGCTTTCAATTAGTCTTGTTATGTGATTATTGAGGGAGAGATCGACACGTATGAATATAGATGTACTTACTAAGTATATGAGTTTTAATTTAATGCAAATATACATAGTTTATTGATGATGAAAATGATAATTGCCACTATTAGTTAGTCTTGCTGAGATCAAAATGGTGACAATACTAGTACAGGCGCTCGTAATTAGGGTTTTTTAAACATCAAATTAGTTATAATATTAGTATGAATATGATCAATGATAGTTAAGGTCTCACAGAAATCAAATTAGTTACAGCGACAGCATGAATACGATCACTGGTAGTTCGAATCTCGGAATAAAAAAGATGGCAGTAGTAACATAAAAAAGTTTTGTTATTATAAATTTATAGTTATCGTAATTGGTTTGCAAAAATGTTACGATTTAATCTTTGGGTGGAAATTAAACAACACGCTTGTTCTAACAGGTTCATTTGCGATTTGTCTATTTAAATCAAATTGAGGTAGTCTTGTTTATCTAAGAATTTTTTCGCGCGCTATTTTTTCGCTAAACAATAACCATATTATCATGTTTTTGCGCTGTCACTCATTCAGCTGAGTCAGTGTAGATCACTCATAATAGACAGAGATTGTGTAGGATTAGTCAAGGTCATGATTTGCACAATACAATCGATTTGATAAATCAAATCCATAGCAAATTTGCTAGTTATAAAAACTAAGCATGTACTCGGAACTATTTCTGGATCGCCATACACGTTTACAACGAGATCGTTAAGCATTATCTTTTCGACTTTTATCATTGTGAATAATATATCAATACATGTCATGTTTATCATACTTAACCATGAACCTCAATTGAATATCACGCTTTGTTTACGAAATAATGTAACGTGTAAATGACGTAGAATTTAATAGTACTCTATTATGTAAAGGAAAACTGTTTACAAAAACATTTTTCTATCTTTTTGTGCGTGCGTCATTGTGATGATAATGAACATCAATTATAATGTGACAAAAATATTTTGAACTTGATTATTAGCTCAATTGTGATGTTTACTTAATGTTAGGATTATGGTTACATTCGCTATTAAAACAGGTTGATCAATGAAGTCTGTTTATATCACGTGAGTTTGTTTCGACAGACCAGAAATGTTAGTGTTTGTTTTGGACAAGAAATTTTAATGTTTTGTAAATATGTTGTACAGACAACTAAATCGAACGAAACGTGCAAGAAAGGAAATGAACACTTCGTTTTTAAAATCGTAGCGGGCTGTAGTAGCAACTGACTGTCAATTTTTTTTTCGGCGCGTGTAGCAAAAGTTTTATTAGTGGCGCAAAGATGAGAGAGCTTATAATACAAATTACCTTAAAGTATACCACGAATATATACCAACAGCTGTTGCAGAATCGAATGTTTTAAGATAGAAAGTGCTGCCATAATAATATTGAAGTACTCGCTTGTGTTGCCTTACGTAAAAAAGTTTCTGCTCTACTGCTTGCTGATATTTTTTTTTACCCATACACGTACTGGCTACTACAGTGTAACAATAAATTATTGTAGTATGCCAATCTGCGTACAGACGATAACAAGATTCTCTTTGGATCTCGTTCCGCCACATATTCCTCGCCAGACAGAAAGTATAGTTATTAAAGTTTTATCCATGTCTCTCTTAAAGACGATGGGCGTGAAAGCAATTGTAGATGTATACATGCAATAAAAATAAATTATTTTTATCTAACATCTCATAAATAAAATACATTTTATTGTAACTGAGCAATCTGCAAAGCTAAGATGGAAAGGCTTTTTCTAGGCATGCGTGGTCCGTCTTAGAGGGCATCTGCGTTATTCATGAGACGGGCTCGTAGCCAAACGTCAATCTTTCATATATATAATATGTATTTTGTAAACCAATCAATGTTGCCTAACTTAGACAATTTATAAAGCAATACATTGTATTACAATAAAAGTGAGTGCCTGATACTCATATATATAACAGTCCTTTTAAATGTTAAAGTGCCATAAATTTTATTACAACAAAATTAATATCAATTATGTTTGTTTCATTGCCATAACACAGCGTCGAAGATATACCTTCGCGTATTACGACTATAAAAGTGTTTACTCGCATAATTTATTTATTTTAATAAATTATGTGTAGCAATTAAAATATGTTCATACTTTATTCCCACTCCATGACCTTTACCGCCACAATGCGCGCATTTCAATAAAAACTATCGTGAATCACAGCGGCCTTGATATCTGAATATTAATAAAAAGGGGAAATATTGCCTAAAAGCGTTGGTCGAATAGAGCGCGATTAAGCGAACGTTGCGAATAATTACTTGCAATGTTTATCTATTTATTTATGTTTAGTTACAAATACAATGTACGAACAATATGTTTAGTTACGAATACAGTTACAGTTATTCGTTATTGTATAACTAAAGGACAGGAGACGAAACGAATTTGAAGAGGCGCAAAATATGCAAAAGGCGCTGTTATCGTTAATAAACGATCTCTACCAGAAAACCTTTGAGGTTTCAACAATAGAAATAAACGGATGCGGGGCAGAGGTGTAATCTGAATATTTAAGGTTAAATATAATTTACTATATCGGAGAAGGAAAATATAGTTGAATTCTTATTAGGAAAATATAACATAAATTACTTGTCTAGATAAGGTTTACTGGACGCTAATATTACAACAGTACGAAAACGCAATCCGGGTTAGGTGGAACGGAACAAATAAATATGTCCAAGCTCATAGGCCTCACCTTTTTTCTATGTACTTTCCTTTTTACTATTCCTTATTTTTTAATATTCTTTACTATTCACGATAAGTTATACATACAATTAGAGTAAGCGCTTGTAGCAATTACTTGACAAAGGAAAGGTTTCACCGTGTACAATACCTACCACCAACAAATACTGTCGAGGAATGGGATTCTTTTCACGTCTGCGAAGATCTATGAACTGGAGCTTGCCACGAAAAACAAATACATAATATACAAATGTATTCTATTGTATTAGGCGCTAACTTGAGCTCTATGTGCTATATTATGCAGTCATTTCGATTATTAAATATCGTCTTTTTACTATTTAAACTGAATG
Organism: Microceris miodesmiata; assembly: GCA_018245735.1. Taxonomy (NCBI): domain Eukaryota; kingdom Metazoa; phylum Arthropoda; class Insecta; order Lepidoptera; family Hesperiidae; genus Microceris; species Microceris miodesmiata. The sequence goes on from DWEC01000016.1 coordinate 5,130, forward strand.
AGTGTTCCTAACAATATAAGGGGCTGAAAAATTTGATAATGGATTTTTTCGGTTTATACAAACATGCGGTTTATACAAACGGTTTATACAAGCTGCCGTGACGTCATTGCGCAGGTGCCGAGTTAATGCACACGGGTTGTGTTTATGTCATATAGTATAATCCATATAAATATTATAAATGTGAAAGTAGCTCTGTCTGTCTGTCTGTCTGTGAAGCCATCACGGGCAAACCGTTGAACCGATTGTAATGAAATTTTATATCAGTAGAGATAATTGAGGGCCTTGGATTGAACATAGGTCACTGTTACTTCTCATTTTTTTTAGTTTTTCTGGAAATTTTATTGTTTTACGAAAAGGTCGCCGAAAATGGACTTCCTGAACGTTTACATGGCGTGCACTGGCTCTACTTTATGAAATATATACATTAAAGCAATGTTCGATCAAAACATTGTTCTTTAAAAAATCTATGAAAAAGTCCGTTTTCTCTGTCCGCTGAAAAAGTAAAAATCTTTTAATACTGAGCCGGTAATCATTTTAATATTTCTAATTTAAATTCATCGGATTATTGTTAATGTATTTTCTCTGATTTTATATTAATCCTTATCGATACTTCATTATAATAAATACTTTAGGAGATATCATAAATTCAAAATTACCCGCAACGAAAAATCACGTATAAAATGGGAAGCATGCGGGGAAGTGCCTGCGAGGTGCTCGCGTGAGCGGTGGACGAGCCGCGCGGTGTGCGAATGAACAATATGGTTCATTTTATGTGTAATTATTTTTGTTATTACATTTGATAAATGCATATTTATAATTAAGAATTAACTTTTTTATATACTATATAAGGTACAAATAAATATTTTATTCATACACTGAAATTAACTAATTTCTTATAGTGCTAGTTAATTTGAATTTAATGTATTTGAATTAGGTACTGACAAGAAACTGTTATACATTTTGTTTTAAATTAATTAATAATTAATTAGGTCCTCGTACAATGAAAAAGGCCAAAAATATACCTGTAAATTTAATAACGATTCGTAGCGTATATTTTTGTTTATAATACATGAAACTTGTATTGTATTACAGAACAAATGTAATTTTTTGCTATGCGTACTCATTATAATTTATGACGATAAACGTTATTAATCACGTCATACTCTTAATAAAATCTTCAAGCTACGTGTAATTGTCTGTCGGTTAGTGCATAATGTGAACATAATGAACTGCATAAAGGAATTTTATTTATTATCTACTAATTTATTTTATATTAATTAATACGAATTTTGTATTATTGTTCGGTTTTATATTTATAAGGTTTTGTACAATTTGCCAACCCGCACTTGTTCAGCGTGGCAAACTGTGGCCCCATTCGGTTTAATTTTTAAAAGAAGGGAGTGTAATAGTGAAACTAAAAGAGTTTCTGATGATGATAATTCTATAAAGCTTGATCTATAACCATAATTATAGTATAAGTGGGAATATTGCAATGTTAGTATACTACATTCCTCTGCCTACCTCTTCGGGGATTACAGGCGTGATGTTACGTTTTTCTAATTCCATTTTGGTATCTATGATATTCCCTCACCTTTGTCGTTATTCCTTCTAATCTTATAAAATATCCGAGGGACTTCTATACACTTTTCACCAATAGGCGGGACGGTTCCTGGGGAACTGTTAGATAAATGATCCGATATTTATACATAAATGTAATGTCAAAAATGTATAATTCTGAGAAATTCCTTGCGTGTTCTATTCCAACTGTTCAAATATATGATCAAGCTTATGAATCAATGACTACTTTTAAACAGCCTTCAAAACTGAGGCGAAAATATATCAATTTATGAACATTAAATTTTTCTAACGTGCAAGTGAAGAATCTGAGGATGAAGAGGGGGGGGGGGAGGCAGGGGGGTAGTTTAAAACGTGGGAGTCTTACGGTTCACCAGAAGAACTCACATTTCCCGAAGCCGTAGGCTCTAGAGGACTGTAGTCTCCACACACTACTACACTACTCACTACAGTCCTCAGTCTACGGCTTCGAGGAAATATAGACGTCATGTTAGGTTAGTACATTTTTTATATCTTTGTGCCTATATTCCCCGAAGGGGTAGGCAGAGGAATGTAAAATACATCCACGATCCCTCTGTTAAAATCTATATCCTACCATGGAATAGGGAGTAAGCCTATTGCTATATACCGGGCACAAAACCAGACTCGGAGATACTGCTGTAAATTCTAAGTCGAAAATTCTGATGGTACCTGATCCGGGAATCGAACTCACGACCCTTAACTTAGCAGTTAGATTCTATAGCCAATGAATCAACGAGCCAGTCGACATATATCTAGCTAGATTTTATAATAGCGGTTTGATTGGATACTGACTGGAATGTCCGCGACGTGCCGCTTCGTACTCGTATGCAATAACACAAGCCGCGCGAGCCGCCGCGTCATTTCGCAACGGTTTCCAAATAAGTTGTCCCGTTAAATTCCAATACGTCCTGAATAACTCCCAGCTGGTTGCCGCGTGGAGCCTGCAATAGTCATAAAAACGGTTGTAACTATCGTTCGGATACCAGTCGTGGATATCTTGAATTGTGTCGACAGCGCTGCGGTAGGAACAGGGCTGGCTACTTTCACCGAAATTAGATACTTCTAGGAACGTTTTGCTTTGTATATAGAGCAGGGACAGACTGCATTACTTTGATAAAGCTTTAGGTTTTTTTATTATTATACTACAGAGGATATTTCCAAAAACTTTATCTAATTACTGTCCTAAATTGTTAGTTAATTATAAATTAGGTAGCATTTTATTATACATAATTACGGTATTAATAATTTGAACTAATAAATAAGTAATATTTCATTAATATGTATTTTGCATTAATATTAACAATTATTTAAATACTGTATGCCGAGTATATTTTAAAACTCTTTCAGAACAATCTGACTTGCTAGTTACGTTGGTCGTTTAGAACGATGGACATTTAAATAAAATTATAAGCTTAATTTAAAAAAATGGTAGCATTTTTACACTTAACGCACCTTTCCACTTCATATAGTGCTCTTCCCAAGCCCTGCGGTACCAAGCGTGAGTGGGGCTGTTGCATAACTTTTAAGTTACGCAAAACCAATGTCAAGAGCGGCGTTAAGACACAGGTTGACGTCCGACTGCTGAGTGTATCTCACGGAAACCAGACTTGATCGTTTGCTGTAGCCGAATTCCGCTGAGATCATTTAGAATTGTTTACGGGTCACTACTTTATTATATTCCAATTATGGGATTTGATTTACAAAATAATCCTCTATCATCTCACAAAACATAGCTAATCTAATCTAGTGTTAATATTTCATCTAAAAATTTATGAATTTTATTAGTAAAATATATGTATTTTATTAATCAAATCTTTTTATTTTATTACGTAATGTAGTAGCTCTTTTTATTTGCTTTTTTATTTCTATTTCATATTAAATATATCTTGCGCCACTGTGAGCTTTTGTGAATATCTTAAAAATAACATGTAAATACGCAATAATCACTGTCATCTTAAAATCAAAATAAAAAAACATTAAAAAAAAACTCTGCCAACTCAAATCGTACTCTAAGTTTATTAAAGCAAAATATGGTCTATGCTCGTTGTCTACGGATCTGACAACCCTGGCAGTTACGCCGCATGTGCGTGCGGCTCGACGTCGGTGTTACGTAACGCGACAGTTAGCCAATGTCAAGAGCGGGTCGACGGCCGCGCCGCCAAACATACCAACCACACCTGATTGCATTCGGCTATGAGTAATGTGTACCCAAAGTTTGATGAAACACTGAATTCATTTCCGTTGCGTATAAGTTCATTACTCTGAAACATGTACATAGGAATCGAGAAAAAAAAATTGGGTACAAACAAAAGTATTACGGGTAAAACATTGATTATACATCATTTTCGTTATATAAATTTATTATTAGAGTTGTACAATACCAGATGCGATGCTTATAAATAGATGAAAAGATGACTTCTACTTCAATAAACTGAATTTTAGAAAAGGACTGTTGATATATCAGCAATTAAAGTGCAGAAAGATTTTTCATTCAACATGAAAAAAATTAAAATGGAATTATACAAAGCACATTAGACATGGTAAGAGTGTACAATTTGCCAAGGTTTTTAAGAAGATGAAGTTTTATATCTACAATTCTCAAGATTTTGTTCGCAAAGTAATAAAAACAAGGAAAACAAAATTTATGCAGATATTCATTCATAACTGATAATGAAAGTTGACGTGATTGCTTCGAATATTCGACGAAACAACTATTCAACGAAATATGTCGTAATTGTTTGTGTGCGAATTAGATTCAAGATTGGTTTTCAATACCATAATTATACTAAAATTAGCCTTATTACGATTTTCACGAAGACTTGTGAAACATACGAAAATTAGTTCCTCATTTTTTCCATTTTTTATCCTTATCTGTTTTTGACATGTTGCTAACTAAATTTTACTTAATCACACGAATGATTCATCCTCGTAAGTCCATTGTTGGATATAAGTCTCCCGTACGAGTTCTCACTACTAATCCCCACGCTGGCCATGCTCGTTATCATTGGAAATCGTTAGGACAGCTCGTAGCACTACCTACCTACGAGTACGTTGCTGCCTGTCGGTGGACAGAGCATTTAGCCGTGCATAGGTAGGCTACGTTATTCCATGATCTGCTAGCGCCGAGTATAGATTTCTCTGACTACACCCTGTTATCCCGACATAGAGTAGGGGGATGTATTCTGTCTCCGTCAGACACGAACGAGTGGAATAAGTCAAATGAACTCATAGTGTATTCATTTTGTTACACAGAGTACGCCACCCCCTCTTGTGGATTGGTCAGGCGTTCCGACACTGATCCTGGCTATCGTGGCTTTGGTGATGGCGGCTACTGCGCTTCTGGCGCGATCGGCTGATAGTAAGCGGCCAGTAAGGCTGCCTGGACCTCCAGCGCTCCCACTGCTTGGTACTAGGTGGCTCTTTTGGAGCCGGTACAGAATGAATAAGCTGCACGAGGCTTACGAAGGTGAGTAAGTTGTAAGATTCGGCTCTGTTTCTTTATCATTTCATATAAGACATTACGTTATGATTTGCAGCCTTGTGCTAGTTGAGCAGACTTCCGATTGCGCGGAGTTCTGATCAAGAATCTTTCGTTGCGAAAGTGACACTAATTCATTTCAGTTCATTGCATTTTATTGGTTTTTGCACAAGTCACGAACCTTGATTGACATGCAATTATGCATTTATTAAGATTAAGTAAAATAGTTTTAAAGAAATCGAGTAATAATCAACTTCCAACGTATAGTAGTGTAACCGCACCCTCGCTGTCACAATGAGAGATTTGCACGCAGACATGTTCAGGCGTTACGGGCCGGTGTTCGTCGAGACAACGCCAGGGGGCGCCGCAGTGGTCTCCATAGCAGAGCGGGCGGCTCTCGAAGCCGTCCTACGGACACCAGCTAAAAGACCCTACCGTCCCCCAACAGAAATCGTGCAAGTTTACCGCAGGAGCAGGCCGGACAGATACGCATCTACCGGCCTTGTCAATGAGTAAGTATATTTCTATTTCGATCTCTATACTTTAATTTGTTATAATATTACGATAAGTGTAATTGTATTATTTCTCAATTATTTCATTGTGATTAATCATGACACAGTATTCTCTACGCAGTTCATCTTCCAGTTACTCTTATTCGACACAATTTTACGACGAGCATTTTAAATTGCTCAAGCTTTTCTTTATTCTTTAATGTTCCAAGGCAGTCAATTATGCTTGAATAGTTTTCCTTGAGGTGGAAATGCTTTAATTTCTAGCTACCTCTTTTCTGTCCGGATTAATCGTCTGACAGTGTTTTGGCTTATAGGAGTTCGTGAGCTGACATCAAAAATCTATGATAGTGGAATTGAAGAACGGATAGATGTTAATTTCAAGCAATGCTATTTAATGTTAACTGCCCGTATTATTTACACACCACAAAAAACAAAGAAATTAAAAATGAAGCATGTTGAAGTGTAGCTAACACGTATAAAATAAATAAAATTTTTCACACGGGTACGAGAGACTCGGAACATTCACTAAGTGGAGGAAGTGTTGTCGGGTCGGCCAAACGCATAAAATGCAGCAATTTTACAACATTTATGTGTGATGATAGTTCACTATTAAAATATCTCTCGGTTTATTAGCATCGTTGTGGCGAATAGATTAATGTTTTTGCGTTTATTTCATTTTTGTTGTAAATATTCTTGTTGTTGTTAAATTAATGAATTACGTTTGTGTTTTTGACTGATTAATATGTTGATTAAGTAAACTTGTGTTGATTTTAATTACTATTTTATATATATATATTGATATTTATTTATGGTAGGTAAAGTCAGAAGCGGTTTTTAAGTGTTCCCTGTATTTTAATGGTTGCATGCAATGTCATGATGTCGCAACAACAATTTAACGTCAGGAAATTAAGGAACTATGCAATTATTTAAAAAAAAATATGTGACCCTAATTAGACAGATTGGTGTAACAGACTGTAAAAACTAAAAAAAAAAGTGCATTGTGACACATGTCACACGCGCTAGAAATACATTTTTTCGTTGGTCGTTTATATCAAGAAAATTAATGAACTGGATGAACCTTTTGAGTACCTAAAGAGAAAAAAATGTTACGCCTTATCTTATGATCTAAGTCTCCATCAACTTTATGTTTTTAATTGTATCATAAAACATTCATTTATCCCCAATGACTTTAATGACAAAAAAAACAAAACTTGCATATGATCCATGTAATTAGAAACAATCGAATGTTGTGGAACAAAAACGTTTAAGAGTTTCAATGTAACGAAAAATGGTTATTTTTATTGAGCGATTAATTTACACTTCTGTTTATGTTTGTGTTATGGCACGTTATGGGTTTGTTACGTCATTGGAAAGCAGTGGCGTATTACCTGACCACACAACCAGAGTATCATAAATGATAATGATCTTTTTTATTGCTGTGCATCTGTGAAGAAAAAATCGTACTGTTTACGAGCCCGTTTTTATCCGACTCGTTCGTACAAAGTTCCGTGCTAGGTGAAAACCGACGCAGTAGTCTAGACGAGACTACAAAAAACTAGTCGTGTGAAATTAATTGATGTGTACGCTGTAGCTTTATCAATTTTAAATTTAATTTCTAGACACTCCTATTTTAACATTTTGCAGATCTCGTAATGTTAATAGATTAAAGAGAAAGTAATAGCTGGGATGTAGGCAATATGTTTTTGGAGGTGTTTTTGTTTAGTAATAATTTTTAAGATCGTATTAATAGAACGCCTCAGGACATTTTAATGTATTGTGACAGCTACGTAATTATATGATCATATTTTTGCCCATTCTTATTTTATATGTTTTGGAAGACAAAATAAAAACATTGATTTATTTAGACCACCTTAAATAACATGTAGTTTTTCATTGACGTATTGCTAAGCACAAGAAAATATAATTTGAAGTGATAAGATATTGAAGTCAGAGTATGATTATGTTAAAGTATTATTATGTTAAATAATTATCTTATACATGTATAAAGCTATACAATGCCTACTTTAATTGGAAGTTTTTTGATGAATGTAGTCTTGTGAAACAGGAAAATGATGAAGTAACATTGCTATTTTGATATTTTGATAACGTCTTATATTTTCTGGTCACGTAGATTTTAGCACTACACTGAATAGACCGGCCATGTTTTTTGCTTGCGAATAATGATTTCCTGTTATGACTAGTGCACCTCAAAAATATAAATTTTAAAACTTTGACAAACTTTTTTAAATTTCTATGTTACTTCTATAGTTATAATGGATAGTTGATGGATATGAGGAACAAAAAGGGAAAAGAGCGTAGGTCGTCTTCCAACCTGAACAAGACAGCGGGGTGCTGCTGGATTCAGAACGTCCAGCACCGGAAGAAGGGGACGCATTTGTCAATCAATAGACATCCAAAGGCTGATGATGATGAAGAGGAATGGGTTTGTCATATACATAGGAGAAAAACCCCTATTAAATAGGGGGTGAGCCTATTGCGTTTTGAACACACATACACATTACAGTGGTTTTAATAGAACGGAAGAAATAAAATATATTTATGCAAGAGCACCAAATTAATTATGGACTTTAATTTTATATCCACTTATATTTATACACAATTTTAACTACCTAATATAAAAAAGTATGTCCATGACCGTGGTTTAAAGTGCTTGACAACTGGCACTAAAGAATAAACATATTACAGGCAAGGTGAGAAGTGGCACCACCTGCGTCGCCACCTCACAGCGGATCTGACAAGCCCGCACACCATCCAAGGCTATATCCCCGAGCTGAACAGCATCTGCGACGATTTCCTCACATTGCTGACGTCCTGTCGCAGAGCCGATGGCACAGTGCACGGCTTCGATCAGCTCACCAACAGAATGGGATTGGAATGTGAGTGTCTTTTTAATCCTATGCTTAGTTAAGACGATCTACACCTCGAAGTATTATACAGAATTCCCTTCTACTATACGCTGTCATCTACATGACGAAATGTTTTCAGAAACTCTCAAACCCAAAAATTCTGAAAAGATATGTATGTAACATTTTCTTTTAATTTTACAATTGGAGTAAAGATAAAATCTCAATAACTAAATACATCTTAGTTAAAATAGAATATAGAGTTTTGTGTGTGTACAGCACAGTAGATCAGCGTATACTGCTAAACAGCAGTTATTAAGATGTCACGTAACATCACGCCTGTATCTCCCCGAAGAGGCAAGCGGAGAAGTGTAAACTCCCACGTTTCAATAAATAACTACAATGTGGCGTGTTCATTAAATGCCTTGACAGTAGATATACGACTTCACGATAATTAAGTCCTACGACTTTTTTACATATCCCATAACCTTGCATTCTTTCTTTCTATGCATTATCTCGTGGTCATACTCTTACGACTAATGATAATGTAAAAATAATAATAACATTGGATCTGATTATACTAATTTAATGCAGTAATACATTTCTATCATCTTATTCAGTCCGCGTTGCTGCTTGAGACAAAAATAAAACAAAGCGTTGCTCGTTGATTTTTTCTCTTCGCTGCGGTAAATCGCGGTCTGTCTGTGAATCGAATGGTTTTAGAATGAGTATAAGTAAGCAACACCCGAGGGACTGTTTGGTTTTATTTACTAGGTAAATCTATCCCGATGTCTGTGTCTGGGCGCCGTTGAGTTCTATTTTCATTAAATTCAAAAAGCAATAGATATAGTTAAACGGTATTTAAATTTTAAATAGATAATTAAAGCGGTTAGGAGCGATAATGAAGTACTTAAGAATTTACTGCGACATTTCTATCCATCAGCATTTATAAGTCCTATAAGCTGCTGGACATAGACCTCCTCCCCCAAATCGGCGCCACTCCACCCGGCCCTAGCCGGCAGCCTAACATTTAATATACAAAAATATATAGGTAGTCAGTAGCAACGTACAATAACGACTGTACATGTACAATATACTGAGTGTAAGTTAGTCAGTACCAATGTGGTAGATGTACATACAAAACGATTTAATAGTTCAGATGTCACTTGTAGCAAACGCTTACAATGCATGAGCAGTACAGTGTCATCATACTGACATACTGTAATGACATACTGGTGTATTTCACATACTGTGTACGTGACCCACCCGGATGTACAAAATCAGAAACTATCACTTTTTCTGATAAGCAGCGTGTAAACAGCAATTAACAGTTCTGTAAGTCTCAATATTTTCGTATACATTTGACATTTTTGTCTCTAGATAAAATGCTAATGACTGTTGACTTTTCACTTATCTTAATGGTCTAATGTATTACGATGATAAAAGTGACAAAAAGTTTAATGTGTGGTGTTGCTTGCCTACTCACTTTTTGGGTAAGAGTTTCTGATACCGCATTTCTAGATATAATTACAGTTTAAAGTTATGCTTACAATTTTAATAGCTAAGGCTATCAGTATGTCTACCGTATAATAATTTACGCTCGTTAATGGTTAGTGAAACAAATGGCTGAGTCAGTTTTTGTGGGTTCGATTCAAGTCCTAGACAAATGTTTGTGTGCTAAGCACCGTTTGTTCTATCTCCAGGGACCAAATTATGAAAGTCATTTTAGGTATATGTACGCTTAATTTATCAGCCGATTGGTTATCAAAGCATCGATCTGCGTAATTTTGGATGTCACGATATATTAAGTATTGATAATAAATAATATGTATGTAGAAAGTTGTAAAACCTTGAAAACGTCAAAAATTAATATAAATATCCCATAAAATAGAAATAAAATATAATAAATGAAATACAATAAGCAAATTTGTGGCGCGTTCGTCTAAATTATGAGCTTTTGTACAGACAGTGCGTACTCCTCTAATATTCACTACAAGCTCGGTCTCTTTCAGATATTAAATAAAAGGTACATAGACAAATAATTTAATTGTGATAAAATAGAAGAGTTATAATGAAAATTATTTAAGTATAATAATTAATAGCGCATTGTATCTCCAAATATAAAATATTAGGTTTCTAAACAAATTTGCGTTGATCCGAACAATATAAAGGTCAAAAAATATTTATAGATAATTTTAAAAAATTTCAGGGTGATATTTTTGGGATCGTGGATGTGTTCTAAACTTCTATATATATACAGAAGCGCATAAATATTAGTGCAGCAATAATAAGTTATTTATTTTTATCTGTCGTTAATTATGATATGATTTAATAATTCTAGATTAATATTCTTAATTAAAAATCGATAAACAATTTCGTACTAAAATATGCTCATGGTTATGCGTCAAAGTACAAAGTACAATTACGTACTTATTAATCTCCTACGTCTTTTATACTTTTATTTAATATTATATGCATTCGAGTTTTAGTCTGTGCTCCAATTAAAAGATTTCGTTTAGAGTTATAAATCTCTTGCCGTCAATACTAAGATCTCCAAAATTAAGTATTATGATGTATCTTTAAGGTAATTTGTAAATGTTGAATTTGTTTTGCAAGTAAATAGATTTGAAGAACTAATCTTATCGGTCTCGATGTAGATAAGTTCAAGGTCACGTGTTATAGTTTATTACATTAGATTTACGTACGTAGTGTCAGTACAAAAACTATATACGACTCCAATATTCAAATAAGAAGTGGAAAAAAATATAGTGCATACGTCAATATTCTGAGATATATTGAATATTTACATAATTTCCGGGTGTTTTTGTGATGTTGCTAGAACATTTTAATGTCTGTCGCCGTACAAATAAAACTTAATTAAAGAATTGAACAGAAATGAAATCAATCAAATTCTAAGAGTAAAATATATGTCAGAACTACAGAGATTTCATATCAAGTGGACTTTTCTTTTTTTTTCAATATTACCTGCAAATTAATATAAATATAAGTTCTACAACGAACGCAATTTCGTAAAATGTTATATTCTTATATATATAACAAATCGATCAAATATATCAAATATTTAATAATGTGAAATTATTTTTTATTATATGCACAACAGTGCTGTTTATTTCTTAAACGGTAGGCACATTATATTAAGAGACTGACATATTTCCATATAATGAATTCATATGAAAATAAGCTCATAATCATATTGAAAGGCACACGGCTTCGGACGTCTAAAGATGTTTTGGCTACGAAAGTTAAATGTAAACAAAGGTCTTTTGTATGAGTCCAAACAAAAAACGAATCCTCCGCTCAAAAAGTCAAAAGATCTTTTATTACAATATTTAAAATTTAAATCTGGAACATGCGACTTCATATATTGCAACACCGTTTGTACAGGCGGATGGAGTATTTTTACTTTCGTAAAAAAAACAGTAGCAGTTACTGTCATGTATAGGTGTAGTAATTCGTCATGTATCGTTCCTTTTCAATTGTGACGTATTATTATTAACCCATCGTCACGCTAGAACCGTTAGGTTGCTAGCAGAGAGCACCGAGCAGTACGTGAAATCTAAAAGGATGAAGATATCCGGCACTTGGTAATTACGAATATTGGTGCGTAAGGTTATTCAGTAACACGTAAAGGAACATAGTGCAACTCCGGCACCCTTGTATGCTGTTCTCTCGCAAAGATAAATATAATTACATAAAAGGTAATTCTGTTATCTGCGCAGCAATAAATAACTTCTAGTCAATAATAATAACTGGTATCTCGTCGCCCTTGCGTCATTGGTGGCAACTAGATTTCGTGTGTCATAGACGACGATGCAGCGAGTGAAATATGGCGGCTGATAACGAAAAATGTAGGTCAGTTGTAGAAATAACTTGCACCCGCATTGCAGCGGGTGCAGCGTTACCAGCTCGATAACAACTACTGTTTTATTAACGATTGACCGTTTTGTTATATAACTTGAAGTTTAACTACGCTATCATCATTCACTAATAATTAATAAATTCGCGTTATGATTCATATGAACATTTTAATTATTATGTTAGTATCTAATAATCCATTTAGTTAAACACGAAATTACGTTATAAGAATACTTAATGCACATGTTTTAAAATAAGTTCCAAAATAACCCTGTGTATTCTTTGAGTTTTAAGCGCATACCGTTACTTATGTAATTTAGTTAAGTCAGGGTTTATTTTACAGTGCCTATAAGCGATTCTCCAAAATGTCTTTCTCAAATTGGTATAAACTATCTTATTCACTACATTTTTTCCTCACGGCCTACTAATGGATCCGTGTGACTTAGATCAATGTTCAGTTATTATCTAAATAAAATTGGTCGTTAAGGAAAAATATTTAGCATCTTTAACTTTCCACTGTTGGACGTGGGTCTCGGCTCAGAATGGGACACATTCGTGCCATAATCTCCTACTCTGGCCAAATTGGTCACATAGCCTATTCCCTTAGCTCTTCCTTATCTGAAACAAGACCCCTGTCCGACAGTGTAACTTAAAAGAATTGATGATTATTTATTAATTAATTTCTCCACAGCAACACAAAAACACAGGTATTAATAATTAAGGTATCGTAATTATAATACATATTATTTCTATAAGGTTATCTCGTTGCAATATTAGGTTATCGAAGCTTGTAAACATAGGAATTTTTAAATATTGAAAAAGTTACTTCAGACATTGTTACCTTCACTGTTCACCTGTCATAATTATGTGATAAATAAATATTACGAAACACGCATATTTTGCATGTGATTGTTTATAGCTGAAATTTAATGCGAGGAATGTTTTGACACGAGCGGATTATGTAATAGTTCGTTGAGCGATGAATAACGCTTTCGTTACATTAGTTATTTACGAATATCTTACGAACTCATTGTCTGGGGATAAGCAGATTATTGAGAACAAAATACGGACAACCTGTTGGTAGGGCTATAGGATTTTTAAATGTGTTCAATTTAATTTCTTTATTTAAAGATCCCTCTCTGTAGCTGTTTGTACCCATTTGGAATTCGATACTTCTGCACATTCAACGGGCTCAGTTTTCAGAATTTTAAAAGTCTATTCGATGTAAAACCATTATATAAGTGAATATATCAACCGTACCTCTTACGTCTAGTCTAATTCTTACTTTCACATAATACCTACTAAATATTTGTTTGATATATTTTTTTTAAACGTTTTGCACACCTCTTTTTTCTATACTGCATTGTTTCTACGAGAGCTTTCCTCGAAGATATCGCCTCACAAGTGGCAAGGCCGCCTTTTGAATATGCAGTGTTTACAAATTTAGCGGTACCTACATATATCTTTATGGTGTACATATAAATAATACAATAAGTTTCAATGATATAAAAATATTACCTGACCTCCGCAACCGATTCAGTGGTGTCTAAGAGTACTTAGTTGATATACTTCCTGGTTTACAGATAATATCGACCACAGCCGTCAAGCCACTGGTAGAACATGTATACAGTTAGCCGCGGGCAGTACCACTCCTATTTCTACCGTTATTATTAGAACTGTTTACGTGTTGGTCTGAAGGGTATATAGTTGTCGAGTTTCTTAAGTTAATACAAGCATTTATTTCAGAAGATGTAATGTGTCTGTTGCCAACTTTGAATAAGACAGATATTAACTGTAGCTTACTGTACTAATATTAACGTACATGTAATGAAATAATGGACGCTAATAATCCGATTCGTACACTTCTATCAACAATTGGTACTTACTATGTATGTAACTAGCAATGTTATCAGACTTATCAGCAACAAAAGCTAATAGGCAATCTGACACTCATGGTCAGATTTCTGCAGTTCTATTTGAGGTCAGTTGCACACACGTACCTACACGGTAATTTCTCGAATGCAATTTTATATAAAACAAACAACTGGTATACTTCACGCGTCTGTTAGGTGGGGTTGGTAGTTGACGACTTTAGTAGCAAAGAAATAGAAAAGTCGTGTATACAGAAAAAAAACATTAAAACGTTGTTGTGTGGCAATACCTTGTGTCTTAAGTACACAAAACCAATTAAATATGAAAAAAAGTTTTTATGAACGTACTAAAACGATATATATATTTTATGAAACAGTGCAGAATTACGAATAACAACGTTATAAGAATTACGCGTAGGTGGTACTTCTAAATATTGTCTTACCTATAACTGGCATACATAATTTGCGTTTGAAATTAAGTCTTATAAAAAAGCTTGTCGTGGTATATATGTAGGTACAAACAACAATATATTTTTTACAACTCACTAAAGAACCTGTAACATAATCCAGAATCAGGAAGTGGTCGGAAACCAATGACCTTTGATCGAAATATTCTAGATAAGGTCATGGAAATAAACCTTGAGTACCTATATTTGACATATTAAATCTTATAATCTCTGATCGAAGCTTTAATTATAGAAAATACGTCGTATGGTTTGTGTTTGTTAGGGTTTCGTCAATTAAGCATCGCGAGGACATTAATATTAATATAAGATAAATTTATCCATTTGACGGGCAATTTGGCGCGAAACTTGGCACAGATATAAGATAACAATCCGAAAATGGCATGTTTTTCACGTACAACCTAATTGTAGGTATATACACGAAATTTATTGGAATAGCTGCATAGATATGCATATTTAAAGGTCCTTTCAAATAGACCGGCACGGAGAGCAGAGTAGTTAGAAGTTTAGGACATTTCATTTAATTGTATGTACAGTTCGAATGTTTTATGTCGGGGGAATGGAACTGCGGTGTCACAATACAATTGAAATGTAAAAATAAAGTTTATTTATGTATGTTGAAGTTCTATTTTCAATACGATAAAAATTTACTACTATGCTCTAAAATCCGGTATGACTAGGGGCTAAAACTTTATTCTACCAAAAAAAAAGGTACGCACATATATATATGTAGGTTGCTTTAAGTAATTGGGGGCTGACAAATGTGAGTACCTATTGTTATGATTTTACAAACAAATAAAAGTGACCCTTGACAGTAAATATGCTTCTTTGAGATCTTTGATTATGTTGAATACAGATAACGAATCATGTAGATAAAGGTATATTGAAACTCAAATATATAAAGTCTGTGGAATTGAGCGCGATTCTTGTTTAAATTATTATTAATTACTTTTTGTATAAACATACCTACATACGTTTTAAGTTAGGTCTGAAGTTGATGAATAATTAGGTCACTCTAGGAGGTGCTTTTAGTTACTCTAATTATGAAATTATAATTTTAAATTTTTCTTATTGGTATTATTATCTATACAGTTCTTTAATAAGGCATGCTTATACCAAATTTAACATAGAATTATTATTATCATAATATGGTTACGCATATGGTTCCAACCCGCATGCCCAGCGTGGAGATTACGGGCATAAACCCTCTTTTGGGGAGGTCTATGTCCAGCAGTGGACTGAAATACTCTTATGATGATGATGAGGTTACGCTAGGTCCCTTAAAGGGTAGGCAACAGAGGGCAGCAAGAGCCAAATATCTGTCCTTACAGCCCTAACGGGCATTTATCTTCTACCTGCTTCACTCTCTTCATATAGGTTTCGCACATCGGTTTTGGAGATTCCGTTTATTGCAGAAAACGTGTAGGTACTGAGTTTTTAAAATCAATATTTGTGTACGTGGGAGTGTACTATACTTCTCTGCCTACAGATTACAGGCGTGATGTTACGTTTCAATATTTGTTATCTTAGCAGAGTGTACGTATGTAATATTGAAACATAGTTGAATGATGACAAATTTATCGAACCTTACGTGCCTATTTCGTCGGCCCATAAATATAATTCATAGTTATGTATGTCGAGGCCGGTATCGATACACGGCATATATCTGGGTTAAGTTCGTGAATAAGATAACGCGGTATCGAGAAAATCAAGTTAGTTATTTTAGAAGCGCGTTTATTTGTGTTACGATTAGAACACTGTTTGACTTCGCGTGTTATTGGACATTAGTAAATACTAATAAATTGTTATTTGTATTTTGATGCGTTCTTATCAAGATTGGCCCTGAGTATGTGTATGTAGTTGTGGATTTATTTAGATGTTAGACGCCTGACTAATAAACTTCATATGACAATTAGGTCAGTTGCATTCATGTTAATAGCGAATTAGATCATATATAATTATATAAGCTTTAAAATAAACTTAACATCACCCAAGTAATCCCAGAAGAGATAGGCAGAGGAATGTGATACAGTCCCACGTTTCACCCGCTACGTTTACGTCCCATCGTCGAATGAGGGGTGAGCCTATTCCTCTATACAGTGCACAAAATCAAACTCCGAACCACTACTAGAATTTTCTACGAGAAAATTTAATTTAGAGGGTCTCAGTAGTGCCTGACCCAGGAATCGAACCCAGGGCGTCTCATTAGTAGACGTTTTGCACACACTAGAGAAACGAGTTAGTCACATGTTAATTTATGTATGTTTTTTACCTTGTCTACAGCGGTTTGTGGTCTGATGCTGGGCACAAGATTGGGTTTTCTGGAACGGTGGATGTCAGGGCGGGCGGCTGCCCTTGCCTCGGCTGTGAAAGCTCATTTCCGCGCCCAAAGGGACTCGTACTACGGCGCACCGTTATGGAAGTTCATGCCGACAACCCTCTACAAGACTTTTGTTAAGAGTGAGGAGACGATCCATATGTGAGTTAAATAGTACAGTTAAATAGAAAGTAATCTCTTGATACAAATCCGTTTCATAGACAAAGATTAGTTTAAATTGTCTATGTTACTTTTAAACGTGTTCGTATTTTTTATGCTTCGAATGTGTAGTAAGTAGTAAACCCAGTTTGTAGGTTTTTTATCGTTTCTCAGCAAGCTTTGACATTCGCTCTTTGCATGCTATAACAGGTGCGTATTAAAACTTGTTAGATTAGCAGTTTATTTCGCAGATTAGATTGTTAATGAAGTAGTTTCAAATCGAGATCACCTAGATTGAGAAAATCTAGTTTTAGAGTAGAAAGGAGTGCAAAATGATTTTTGTATTACACAAGCTTTGGTAATACGTTGTTTTTATTGGCTCTTACAATGTAATATAAACTTGACCCTAACCTCATGTTATTTGTAATAATATTTATAGTTGTGTTCCGGTAGGATAGTATCGGAGTTGATGGAAGAAGCCAAGTCGCGGTCGCGCGGCTCCGCGCAAGATGACGCCATGCAAGAAATCTTCCTGAAGATACTCGCCAACCCTGAACTTGATACGCGCGATAAAAAAGCCGCAGTCATTGATTTCATCACCGCTGGCATTGAGACGGTCAGTATGCGATACGGGCTGAGGGGTGATCGATACGTCTGCTAGACGAACTTATGATAAGCTTTTTGGCTGGCCGGCTCATGTGTCGGACCCAGTAACGATCAGACTATTTTTTTCTTTGTCCTCAAGTTACTATTCCTATCCATGGCAGGCGAGCTAAAGTATTATGTTTTTACAGCTGAAGTGCATTGTAAATTGCTTGTATAATCGTTAATGGATCGCTGGCTTAATATCTGTTCTGAATTCTAACATAACATGCATTGCATAAACTTATTGCTTTGATAGACCAGTGTTATTCCCAAATAGGATATAGGTTTAATTAATAATATTTTGTACATCGAAGTTTTCATAACTGTTGACGGTATAAACCTTGAGATGACCGGGTTGTTTAGGCAGTTGTATTCTATGGTAATTTGGTGATTCCGTCTATTTATTGAAATTATGTTACATATATCAGGTATAATCGCATTCCTAAATATTTTTGCCTCATACATTAACATAATACGTCATACCAAAACATATACATTTTATTGTTTATTTTATTCGGCAACTTTGTGAACAGGATTTATTTATTGATAGAACATGTAAATGAAAATGTCGAATTTCGAAGATGTTATTATTTATTTGTTAATCGCTTAAATTAGGTTTTTATAATAGTATTTTTACCATTGTTAGATAGAAATACGTCCCTAATTGCTTTATATTTATACAGTTGGCAAACAGCTTGGTGTTTCTGCTGTACCTGCTAAGTGGTAGGCCGGACTGGCAGCAGAGGATCCGTTCCGAGCTTCCGTCCTGCGGGGAACTGCGGATTGAAGAGCTGTATTCCGCGCCATCTATCAAGGCGGCCACCAACGAAGCCTTCAGACTGTTGCCCACTGCACCGTTCTTGGCTCGTCTTTTAGACGCTCCGATGATGATTGGAGACCACAGACTACCATCAGGCGTAAGAATACAGTTTCTTTATTACAGTCTTATAAGTCGTGCTCATCGCGGTTCATATGTAGTACAATAAAATTATTGAAGTCTGAACATAATTATTTCAGTGTCATTATTATTATTATTTGGTCAAAAAACCTATAGCGTATATTTTTTGTTTTAATGCAACTACAAACATTTTAAAGTCTATATGAAATGCATCAAATGTTATACCCGTAGGTCCAGATAGATCTAGGAACAATAGCATTATGAAGATAATTTTGGCGTATAATTAATATTATAACCATATTGGTTAAACAATAATTCAAAACGTCGTGTTCTATACATATATACATTTTTAGCCGCCATGCTAAATTTTCCCGCGTTTTTTTTTTTATAATGACATCGATTTCAGCTAAACGTAACTTCAACAACCTAAATAGGCAAAACTTTAACCAAAAATAGTATAGATTATGGAAACTACATTTCATTATAATAAATTTAAGTAATTTTCCTTAAAATAATTTTTACCTCTAGGTTACTAGCGTAATTACGTAATCCACTCTCAATATCAGCTAAAAGTCAGCTTGCTTTTGCCTACTATTAATGTAAACACCGGAGTTTAAAATTATCTTGTTTGGACCTTATTTTGTACTTTGTTATTTACCTAACAAATACTATCATGTTGTTTTTGATCTACAATAAGGGTTATTATAATTAGATAAGATAGTTGTTATGGATATTACTCGATAATGAATAAACTTCATCTAATCTTATGTATTTGTCGAAGTAAATAATTCCAATGTCCACTTCTAATTCTTATAAACAATATCAATCTCATACACGGCAATAAAGCAAGAACAGAGACTGCAGTGGCAGAGAAAAATGCAGACACGCAGGCGGACAGGACAGACATATGCCGAGCTGCAAATCCTTGCTGCCTATGAACTTTAGTTTTATCTAATCTATCTAAATATCTAAATATCTTTACTTTTATCTAACATTCCTATAAAAACGAATTCATTGTCCCTTAATGATCTATAACTTGAAGGTAAATTAGCGATATTTGTCTAAAGCCACATTCACAATTATACCAATACTACTTTATCACTTTCACCCATTAACGTCATTCTACAGATCCTGAATCTATTCCTGCAAGTAGAGAATTTTTTAGCACGTGTTAGGGCTACAATTTACTCGTGAAGGTCTCGTATCGAAATATTGATTGTAATATATTTGGTCCAATTGAGTTAAGATGTCCGTAACATGTCTTGTAAGAGTACGTTTATTGGTAAATTTGTGTCAAGTTGATTGATATTTGTGTCAAGAGTATCGAAATGGAAGGGACACTGATGGGAAAATCAATCATGGAATACGTAGATATATGCGACTGCTACATGTGGCGGCCAATTAGCACCACCATTACTGAAAGGTTTCAATTGTAACAAATGCATGTCTATTTTTTTTTCAATATTCTTATAGCGATAATTTTTCTTTAACAGTTACACTCGTTTATGATTATTTCATTCACTAGTTCATTTGCGTTGTACTAAAATAAATTTAATCGAACAAAAAATGTGTTCAAACCGATGCTTGACAATGTCGTCTTATAAAAATAGTTTCGAGAAATACGAGACCAATCGTTACATAAAGCGTAGAAGTGAACGTGAGACTAGGCATGTATAATATTGCTTAATTTTAGTCTTAGTAATGCGGAATTTTTTGAGCTTGCGCTAATGAATATTTATATAGTAAAATGAATTAGAATTAAAGTAACGTTGTTATGTTTTTATGTTTTATTTTATTACGTTGTTTTGAATTCCAGACGTTTGTGTTGGCGCACACGGGCGCAGCTTGTCGTCGGGAGGAGAATTTCTGGCGCCCGAACGAATACCTCCCGGAACGCTGGATCAAAGTCCGGGAGCCGCACGCCGCGGCTCTCGTGGCTCCCTTCGGCCGCGGACGGCGGATGTGCCCGGGGAAGCGCTTCGTTGAACTGGAGTTGCATCTGATTCTTGCTAAAGTAGGTTTACGTTGATATTTGGTTTAGCATCGTCATATCAGCTTCTATTTATTCACTGCTGTACATAGAGCCCTTTGCCCGAGATGTATAGAAATGGCCCTAACAGACATTTTGTATTATTTTCATGTTTTTTAAAGGTTTTCATGTTAATAAGCATAATCAAAAGAGCATCAAAACTGCATCAGAAGAAGAAATGACATACCTAAGTATAATCAATTGACATCCGTATTCTGTAAACTTTAATAAGTGGATAAAAGTTTGCCTAAAAAGTAATTTTGGTGCGGTCGTGTGAAACGAAGCTCGTATTTCAACACAAAAAATGCAATTTAATCTTCATATAGCAGATTAATCTTAATATGGTTTAATAAGGCGAAAAGTCACCTAAGAGAATTTTAATTATGCCTTTTGCCATATTTCTGGAAATTTCCTACTTCCACGCTTACCTATACAATTTCTGGTTCATATCAGTTAAAAAGTGAATCAGTAGCGATATGAGGTCTTTGTTATTAGTAAAATGTTTTAAGAAACTAAACACGACTGCTGAACGAAAGGTATCAGGGTCGACGTGATTGGGTTTTTCTATTGTGAAATTTATTGTAGTGGCTCGGATTGTGTCCGGTGTATGGCGATTAGTTCACTCTGTATTTCGTAGAAGGACGTAACCATTTGTGAATCGTGAGAGTTTACTGTAACATTCTGTTAAATAAACCAGCTTGAAAAAACGGTTATATGCTACTATGCTGAGATAGTTCAGTAAATGATGCTGAAAAGGTACCTATATCCGCACATGGTTGTGGTTTCTTACGTAATTAACATAACATGATTCTTACGTAATTAATAAATTTAAATTGTTTTCTATCTCAGTACTTCCCCCAATCACATCACATAACTTATTTTAAGTATACAAACATTTATTTTTATTATTTGTGTCACTGTTATAAATATGACAATTCGATTTAATTACTACCACAAAACAA
Organism: Microceris miodesmiata; assembly: GCA_018245735.1. Lineage (NCBI taxonomy): Eukaryota > Metazoa > Arthropoda > Insecta > Lepidoptera > Hesperiidae > Microceris > Microceris miodesmiata. The sequence goes on from DWEC01000016.1 coordinate 26,801, forward strand.
TGATAACGGTGTTTGTGCATTAAAATTACTCTCTCGCTAATCTAATGACTGCCCAGTTGCTATTAACGCGATGACTGCGTCATAATTATACTATTATTGAAAGTGACATGTCATAATGCGCCCTGATTGCTCAAGGAGCGCAGTTATTTTTTTTAATTATAAAGCACAATAATTATATACTTTTAATAAATTACAAGAGTTAGGAGAATAAAAGAGGACTTATTGCTTGCTTTGATAAAATACATCGAAGACAAAATTATCCACATTTGTGAATATATATTTTTTTGCAGATACTACAGCAATGGCGGGTAGAATTCGACGGCGAGCTGGACATTCAGTTTGATTTCCTTCTGTCACCAAAGTCACCAGTGTCACTGCGGCTAGTCGAGTGGTAGGAACAGGGTACGGTTGTTTAGTTACGCAATGTTAAAAAATAAAAATGATGCGTCGTGTTAGTTTTAAACATGATTATTGCTTGTATTCATAAACATATTTACTGATTCGTTTAATCGTATTCTTAAATATGCCTACAGTGAATTACATTTATTTTACGATACACATGTTAATGGGTGAAATAGAGCTTTTTATAAGTAATAAGTACAGAACGTCTATAGTTTGTTGTGATTACTGCTGAAAATTTATTTTGTTAATTTCTGCTGTAATGTATGACGCAAGCATCAAATACCTTTTGCACGTGCAGAAATCTACAAAAGCTTTTTCAATGTTGTCATGACATCATTTTTTCTGGTCAGTATACTATTTGCGCAAGCTTTTTTGAACCGTTTATATCGACGAGTAGACGATGACGTTGTCACTATATGAATATTGACGTTTGTATAGCATGATGCCATCGAGGTTGCCATGACAGAGTTCGATCTAAGTTGAATAAGTCTTACAGGGTACTGGCACAGGCTGCTCAATGCACACTTCTTTCTACATTTGAAAGAACTGTTCACAAATTATTTTCATAGTTAAGTATTTTTGTATTTACATCGTATGCTAGAGTTAGTTGTAACTTTACATCGTAGTAAAATATGGCTGTGTTAATATCAAAAATCATAATTTATATAAATAAAATGAACCGTGAATACCTCCTTTATTAAAGACTGCACGCACACGCAATCGCTCGCATTTGTTTTTTAGTTTATATATTAAATTTGGAAGCAGTGTGAAAATAACACTTTACGCTGGAATCTGGTGTTGAACCTTTTGACTAAAGACTTAAATTGATTTAAATTGCCATTCAAATCAAAGGCTTTTAAAATTCTCCTGAGTATATGTAAAAATTTAAAATTGTCTTTTGTCGCCTTAAATTTGTTTCGTATATTCAAATGCTTCTAAAAATTCGAATAAGTGTAAATGAAAATAAATATCAGACTTGTAAAGGTCAGTTATATTGTATTCTAGCTGAATACTTCGAATTTCAGATACCAAATTATATTCTCATGCTCATAATTGTTGCAAGTGTAAAAAATATGTAACGCGATTTTATATTTCTAGATGTTATAATTAATAATATAAACGTTGATATGATTTATTTAGGTTTTATTTTTTTCAGTTTTGTTTTAATAACCCTAATAAAAGATTACAAGAGCGCTTGGAAGGCAGAAAGCATAGCGTAAGCAAAGCAGTTATTATAGAAATTTTAAGGTAAAATGGAACAAATAATATCTTAATATTTTAAAACATACTATGGTATGTTCTTAATATTTTGCTTTGTAATCTTGTAAGATTGGCATTTCATATATTAGTATTACTTATGTTTATAAATATTTTCATATTTCATGTTCGTTCATTTAAATAAAACAAGTATTTATTGTTGTTTTTATTTCTCTATTGATCAGTTTCATATTTGTTCCATTGACAGATTGCACTCAACTTGAACTGTTATGCTTAGCGATTGAAACGCTTACCCACTAATTAAAGTATAATGTTACTTTATAAATTGCATTTCGTGTCATGTAATCCCACTGTAATCAAATGTTGTTATAGCCTTAAGTATAATTTTAATAATTTTCGTAGCAGTTATGTAATTTTCCCAAGTATATCATTCCTGTAATTTAATTGTAACCTATAAACTCCCAACTTTATTCGTTTATAAGATATTTACTTATCGTGTTAATAATCTTAAGCTGTTTTCAGAGCAGAATATAGTGATATATCTTTTCCAATTACATTAAAATTAATTATTATATTATAAATTATTACAGTTTTCGGTGTTTTATTTCAACGACAATATTATCTCCATAAAGCCTACTCATAAGCTAAAAATCACATTTTTCGAATAAGCCGGCCTGCAAGTATAGAGTGATGAATACAGAACATGTACAAGTTTTATTAGAGATATTTGGTACTCGGTGTTCTTTTCTTATCCCGTAATGAACTTGTCGTGACGATATAGTTATCCGTCCATCATCCATTAGCCTTTGGCAGCTGATCTATTGCTAAACATAAACGCAGGCTTCTAATATCACTAGTAGTAGGGCGAACGACGCTCTTTTAACAGAGCCGCCGCCGCTATTGGACGGCCTTTCTTACCCCTTTGGTCGGTCGTTCAAGCGATGTTGTTACAAGCTCCGCTTCCGGCGACCCATAGGGAGACATAATAAAATCAGTATTGTGTTGTTGCTTTCTTCATACTTTTCACTCTCAGTTGATATACTTCTAGAACTCCTCTTCCCCAAACCGAGATAATATGGACCGTGGTGACGCTCCATCCCACTTCTGAAGTGTAACTGAGGTGAAATAACAACAGGCAGAGTTACCACTATGTTTTTTATTCACAATCGTAATAAACAGAAATGGCTGCAATATATATTTATGGCGGCTTGGCTCCCACTTTTGGCGGGCACCATGACGTCACATCCGTTATACATTATAGTTTTAAATACAAATGGTCACCTAAATT
>DWEC01000017.1:0-29590 GCA_018245735.1 Microceris miodesmiata
GAGGAATGCAGAACACTCCCACGTTTCACCGGTTACGTTTACGTCCCACTATGGAATAGTTAGTGAGCCTATTGTCATGCATCGGGTACATATCCAGACTCTGAACCACTACTATAAAATCTAAATTAGAAAATTTTGTAGTGGCCGACACGGGAATCGAACCCGGGACCTCCTGATCGGCAGTCACATTTGCAACCAACATGACCAACGAGGCAGTCTATGTTCAATTTTATAATGCTGTATTATTTCACATCAGCATACAAAGCTTAATATACATATATGTTAATTCAATAAAGGTTGGTTGTCCGGGCATCCATCAGTTCGTAATCGTTTCATAGCCTGGGCATAAGCCTTTCCTAATTGGCCGTACGACGTATCATGCAATCTAGAGTATTGTGCACTCTGACTGTTACCGTTTCTCAAATAAATAAATAAATAGAGTCAATTTGCTATTTTATATAGGTCAGTAATTTATTTTATATTTTTATCATACACCAAATCCTACACGCTTAAGTTAAAAAAAACTCTATATGATATATTAGAAGTTTTTCTTATATAGTTTGTTATTTTCATATTCTATTTTTATTATTATAAACTGTACTATCAATCATCATTGTAAAGCGTACAGTCCTTGTTGATACACAGCGCTCGTACAACCATATGAAATCGGCAACATACCTTCAATTATATTTACGACGTCTAGACCTACATTCAATTCACAAAGCCACCTCGGCGATATAAAATCGGAGGCTAATAAAAGCCAGGAGTTGAATAAAGCGACAATGGCGCAACTAGGCGAGCTACATCCGGGAACGCGGTCGGGTCAAGGTCACGGCCCGCCGATCGATGCAGCTACGCCGGTGATACGTCCCACTACGCCCCGCTACGAGTTACGGAACGCTACGTATATTTAGCGTTACGATCACCACCTACATTTAGCGTGAGTTACTATGTTACTATAAAAAGATGTTTTCGTGTGTAGTATAGAAATGTTGTGGTGTCGAGAAATTTTATTTCTTCCTTCTACTGTACTGTATTATTGATGTAAAAATAAGTAATGTATTAGAATTGTTTTATTGTATTGCTGTTACATTTACGTTAAGTACATAACATAAAATACATACATAAAAATCCTAATACCAGACTCTATTGTTATACAGTAATATGTATATAACTTTTTAAAGTAAGCAGCCTTTTTATTGCTCCACGGCAAGATACAGGTCGGTTAAAGATTGATACAGATTGCGAAACTTCCAGATCCCATTAATAGAATTTCATCTATTTATATAATCGACGGATGAAAATTATAATAAATTAACACTCAAATAACCACAATGAGACTTGTTACTTTATAATAAACTAGCTGTGCCTGCGACTTCAAACGCATGGGAGCCAAAACTTTTACTAAAATTAAAGGAGTTACTCCTTATAACATTAGCTATCTGCCAGTGAAAGTCCCGTCAAAATCGGTCCGGCCGTTTCAGAGATTAGCCGAAACAAAAAGACAGACAGACAAACTTTATAAAAAATGTTATTTTGGTATACGTACCGTGTATGTGTATACAAATGTAATGTAAATACATATGCATTTATTAAAAAGTGGTTATTTCAATATTACAAACATACATTTCAATTTTATTTATTTGTATAGATAATAGTATTATTATTTAGGGACCGCTTCTGCTGCACTTTGGCACTTAACCGGAGGAGATAATCTAATACAGTACACAAAGATAACACAGCACTATACAGTGTACTTACCCAATATGTGACCGAGAATGTTTCATATGAAGCAAGCTGTACCAAACTACCAAATATACCAAACTACCAATTTATGTAGGAGCTCATACATTGTTACCTGTAACGCGTGTAAAGAACATAACAAGAACATTCATACAGAACCACGACAAACGAGGCCAAACAGAGCGAAAAATAGACACTGGCTACAAAACCGGGCATTTTATTGTTTTTTGCTCGAATCCAGAGCCTTTTGTTCTATAACAATACTTTGCGAATCCCGGCAATCCTACTTAGAAGTAATAATCTGAATAATAAAAGGAAACAAGATATTACGAAAGTAAAAATGTCACTAAACAATCCGTAACAAACATTATTATTCGCAATTTCTCTCATAAGCAAAGAGACACGACATTATTTCCCGACCTTTATAATGAACTCATGTTATTTGCCCGTTTATGGTTTCCATGTATATTTATCGCCATATTCTTGTTAAGCTTCATACATATATACATGTATCTTTACGAACATGAAGAGAACGTATGTATCCTTACGAAGTTGATATATAGAAAACCAACGTCATTTAAGCAAGAAACGAAGTTAACAAGAATTCTATTGGCGTATTGATAGTTTGATTTTTACAATACGAGTACAGTTGTATCTGTATAACACACCAATGTCCGCTTATGTTCGACGCTTTTAGTGTCTATCACAATCCTTTACCATCGCCAAAGATCTAGCGTAGAAAATTGCGTTATTAAGTACTCCGTCCCACATTAAGAACTACTAGAAGACTTCTGTCGAGTTTGAAGTATAAAAACGTACATGGACAGTCGCTCATTCAAGGATTGGTCATACTCAGATGATGAACCTAGTACATAAAATTTCAAATCTGCTGTCGTCTAGTTCGTTATTGCAGTTAAGCTAGGTACCCTTTGCAATTAATCCTGAGTTAAGTTCAGTCCGAAGCCGAGTATTTAGAAGTTATCTCATTTTGAAACTTCCTGCAACTATTTGGTGTACGAACCATGCTTTTTTAGATTTTTTAACATATCATCACGTATGTATTTCCAGAAAAGGTAGGCAACAGTGTATGTCTCCTAGATTTTTCTTTATTACGGGTTTTAGTACAGCAACTGAGGTCAGGTCTGTATAGATAATTGGCACTTTATGTGCTCTGGTATCTACGTAAGGAACCTGGCGTGAAAATATAATAATAATACATTCTACTGTTCAAATATTTTGCTAGGCGAGGAAAATAAACAACGAATAGCAGAACGAACAATTTATGTCTTGCAGCGGAATGAAGCCTTTTGTTCTTCGATAATAAAGTATGAAATATTGTCCGAATTCTTTTATATTGCACCTTTACAGCAGCTATGTTGTCGTCCATTTTTAAACTACGAGGTCACTTTTCAAAAAAACTATGTACCTAATGTATTTACGCCATAATAACATTTATGTCGTAAATTATCATTTAACACGACTGGACACTTAATCGCATTCCCAAATACATGCTCAGACTTAGGAGAGGCTTATGTCCAGCAGTGGACTTAGGCTGATGATACGATGTACACACTAAGCACATCTAACGGATTAGAATCAATATTAATTTTCAAGGCAGCACGGCAACGCAAATTCTCACCAGACGAGAAATGGCATTGAGTTATCGTTTTCAATGTTACGTCAATTCTGAATAAACACTTTTGGGAGACAAAGTCTTTTTGTGATAAATTACGTATATAAAAATGCCTACGGTGGGAGATGTAGGTAGGAATGTTGCGTATATATCTCATTTAATTACATCAATTTGTCTTCTCAGTTTATGTGAAATATCTCCTAATTAAGACTGAGTTGAAATTAATTACGTGTCCATAATTAGATCGCTAATTAGGCACGAGTGTGTTTCTAAGGTCACTATTTTCTCGAAGATTTCCTTAGTCGCCACATGTTACTCTAATAAATGCCGACAACACGCCTAAATACACCACTAATGTGGCTCGCTCTCTATATAATATCAAGTTGCTGTTATAAGTCAACTTTTTATCGTGTCCACGTCGCAATCGCAATTTAACTGTAACAACAATTGTAATGTAATCGTGTAAACAAAGTTCTTCGTAAACTGTTTTTAAGTACTGTTTACACACTGACTATATAAAAAAAAAATAGTCGCTATTTTAAAATTATATCTTTTGTCGTAATATTGTTACCGCTCAGTAACTGTCGTTGTAATAACAAACGATAACAATTTATTTATATTTCCACCTAAAAGTTTCACGTCGTGTCATTATTCTCGACAATTTAGACGGAGCGTGGGCGGCGCTCAAGTTTCAAGTCACCCACCAATTGAAACTTTGAAGCGTTTGAAATTGATGAAATCGTTATACATAGTCACGTTAGCTTTAGATTTTAACCTTGTTGTTATCCACGGTCTTACAGCTTAACCTGATTTGCTAACTAGTATAAAGATTGAATATAAGTTAAATAATGACCTACTTGAATTCTAGTCATAATCACTTCATGCCAACCTTTATAAATTTACACGAATATTAATATAATAACGACGCTGTAATACAAAATCCAAGCAATTTACATTCACAGCTCCAGTGAACAAAGAAACGAACACACATAAAAAATATTAATTTAATAGATACATATACAAAATATTACATATTGTAATTTATCACACGTACATATGGAGAGATATAAATAACATACAGCATGGAACATCAAACAAAAAGCAACATGAAATACAGTGCGCGCTTTGCAGCCTCCATTTCAACGAAGAGAATTACCCAAACAATTTCGGAGACGTTGGGGTGCGTTTATGTAGGAGTCGCAATATTAACGGATGCTTCTGAAGATTTATGTAACCTTTGAATATCATTCACACGAATATACTTTAATGGCAGCTAATACTTTAATTTAATCATAATCGTATATATGAATAATGAATATAAATACATCATATTTAAATCTTCTAAAGAATTCAGATATATTCTATCGATAATATAGACAAGCGCAACTGAATTTTTATAAGTAGACATTTTTTAAAATTCTCCCCCGCAGTATAACTGTTGAATAGATACTTACGAATACGTTTCGCAAAAATACGGATAAAAAGTCCAATAAACAAATTGTAACATACAAAATTCTTGTTGTAAATAATATCTCCACGTTTATCACTTAATGCCACAATAACCGAAACATCTCCCAACTCAGTACACTCATTTTAAAATTCTATGTACCTATCATTTTAATTGTATTATAATCGACACTGTCGTTAATTTATAAACGCACCCACGTGGCCGCGGCACAAAAGTAGAACCATAGAAAAAGAGAGCAGCGTATTCGGTATAAACACACAACTTGTCAGATATTTCATTAAGGATTAATCTCATTGTGTATAGTAGTCTTATGTCGGAGTGAATTGATCCTAATGTCGCAAATAGGAGTATCTAAATAAGGCATTATTGGAATATAGACGTAATGGAAGCAAGCTTCAAAAAAGAGAAACTTACGAGGAAATGAAGCATACGTAACATCTCGCTTGTAATCTTCGAAGAGGTAAGCAGAGTGGTAGCATTCCCACGTTTCTCTGGTTACGTTTCACGTCCCACTACGAATAGGTGGTGAGCCTATTGCTATGCACCGAGTAAAAATTCAGATACTGTGCCACTACTAGAAATTTCAACATAAAAAATCCAATAATATCCGACTCGGTGATTGAAACCAGGATCTCTCCATCGGTAGTCGCGCTTCCAAACACTCAACCAACGAGGCAGTCAAGGAACTTACAAGGAAACAAAAAATTTGAGTTTCATGTACCCAAAATCTATTGAGTTTAAAATGAACCGTAATAATTGATAACTGCGTTGAATACGAACATCACGTTACATACGCACGTAAAATACATACATATTAAATGACTACGTGGAAACAAAATATTGTAAGAGAATTCTATAATATCACGCACTTCTTGTGTGCGAAATTACAGAAATCTTACTTTATTCGCCATGTTAGAAATAGTAGGTACGAAACTGCTGAATAAATCCATATGTAATACGTAAAGGTATAATAAAATAACATGTCTAGCGTATATAGTTCTCTTTAAGCAAACTAAACATGCTACTTTTATACGACTATATCATAGTAATACCAGGCGCAACTCCTACCTATAACGACTGCTTTTTTAATTTGATAAACAAAGGAATATGTAAAATAAACCGTAGCATTTGGTTATATCTTAGCCTTGAAAACGTCTTTACTGCCGCCGCGAGCATCCACCTCTACAACTCGCTTCATACGGTCATGGTCGCGGATCGACTTGTGCATAAAACAAGAGACGTCCGCTCGCTCCGAGCGTTAGCTTCCCAATGGCCACCCTACGCTAGGTGTTGTACGAGTGGGGGGAATGTTTACCCGCCTACCCTCCCCCGGCCGTGCCAGCTGAGCAGCGGAACGCTATATTTAGGTTGCGTTGTAAATATTCGCTCCAAGTACGGAAAGCGTCTAACCCCTAACGTGAGGGTGAGGCGGGTGGCGTACGTACGTAGTTCCCGCACTACATAAGCGGGCAAAAGTTGAAAGTTCACCAACGCCTCGGAGTTCGCGCTGTTAGGAAACGTTTTCTTTATTTAAATTCTATTGCAACTTGTTCGCTATTGTAGCATCCACTGAATTCGCAATGCTTACGCGAATTTTTCAATGTAGTCCTCCAGGGCGAAATATTCTCATTTGCTGTTGGCAACACTAAACTTATACAAATGCCTCTGGTCTCCAATTTAGCGGCGGACTGAACGACCTCTCTGTATTGATATTTTCCTCGTTTAAAAGTGATATTGCTGCGCTCCAATTTGGCTTCAACAAGTTTTGAAACGATGTACCAGTGGAAACGAGCCGCGGATCTGGCGACCAGGACACCGCGAAATGAATATGACTTTTTATTTAGTGAAATTAAAACAGATTACCGACGGCCGTGATGGCATGTTTGCGTGCACGTATAAATGTACGAAATTGGGCGTCATTTAACGCTACGTCATGCGTCACTCGGCAAAGTTTTAAGCTGATATTATATTCAGTAAAACGAGGTTGAAAGTTACCGTTCATGTTTCGCTTTGTAGAGATACACTTGTATTTATGTTCCTGAAATTAGATCCATTAATAATAAATCAGTTAAGTGGACCTTACCGTGGTAGGCAAGTAATACGTAAACAATATAACTGGCTGAGTTCTTTATTGATCAGTCCGTCTCGAAAGCTGTGAAGCGTTGAGCCTATAAAATTATACATCTAAACATTGCGGTTACTGGCCGAAGACTGGGCTGGATAGCATGTCGAAGAAGCTTTACCGTCCTTTTCAGTATCGTGTTCTGACAACGGTATAACTTCTTCGTCTTCGTACCATGTGACTTCTGCTTTCGTATATCCATAATCAACTTCCACCTCTTCCTTGTAATTCTCATGCTTAGGATCGTGGAATGTGACGATGTTTAGTACTGGAGCTGTACCACCAAAAGCAATCCTATCTTGATGGCTGGCCACGGCCAGAATCGAACCAGCTGCTGGATAAGAGCAGGCGATGTAACGGTTGTGGAGGTTGATCACTTCGACACAGCTGGTGCCACTGCCGCCGATGATAGCGTATTTACCTTTGCGATTGTACTGGAAATAAATTATAAAAATTTATATTAGAAATAAATGAACAATTATTGTTTTCAAGCCCAATAATAAAAAAAAAATAATATTATTAAGCCTAATAATTAATAAATTACTATTACTATACATAAGCTTAAAATTAAAGATTTATTTTCATAAATATCTTAAAGCCGTTTAATATGTTTACGTATAAGTACGGATGATACACACTACTAAAGAAGAATAGAATAGGTAGATACCTACTGGATGAGGAAAGCAGAGGACCGAGCAAGGTGGCATGCTCTAGGGGAGGCCTATGTTCAGCAGTGGACAGTTATAGGCTGATAATGATGACGATGATGAAAGAAGAATAAAAAATATGTCCAAATACAAAGCTTCTACTCGTATATTAATACTGAAAAAAAAATTATGTAATGATTGCAAAATAGTAATAGGTTTTATTAAAAACACTATCCAGAACACCGACATCACTAATTAGACTTAGACTTCCAAACTATCCCTGAATAATACCCGTGAACAGAACAATTAAACAATGAAATCCGTTGTTGAACTACCACTATTTGTCTAACGAAACTACGTTCAACTAATGCAATTAACATTCCGATGTTGAACGGAACTCTACCAGAGCAAGGTCGAGCCGACCTGAACAATATTTAAACAGCGAAGCCTACTGTGGTCGCTATTACAAATCTCTACAGATCGATGCTCGAACAATTTAAATATGAAAACATTAAGATCAAACAAGACGCAATTCGAAAATGTTAAAAACATTTTAACGCAGCATTTACTGTTAATGTCTCATTAGTATTGTATAGTAGAGTTGCTTAAGAAACTTTGTATTACTACTGGAATAAAAAGCGTTATTTAATATTGTGGGCCTGAAAGTAGATATCTGATCATGCCATTGATTTCGGATATACATACATACTCGTACACATGTATTTGCCAACGTTTAACACTCAGATTTCGGTACGACAGGCGAGTGAAATGAATACAGCCCTGTATAAACATCAAAATATGGGCGCCCGAGAGCTCAGCTGCTGAACAATATTACAACGTATTTTGTGTTAATTGTATTTTCAAAGTAAACACAAGTCATGTAGAATAACTCCAGTTATAATTACCTTCCATTTCCATTTTACCATCTAAAATTGACTACGGTTTCTTAATTGAATTACGTTACTGATTTTAGGAAATAAATTTATTACAAGCGTTCATGCTGAAAGAGGTCCTTGGGGGATCTAACTAAATAAATTTACTTTGGATTTTGAAATAAAAATGCTTTGCAGTGTAAGATTTGCACGTATATTGTTGTAATATGATTTAACAATAATAAATTAAATCTGCTTCATAAATTATAAATGAAAATATAAGCTTTTATATAATTATGATACAATCTAAGTGACTTGAAAGTGTTTTATAATAACACATGTTTTACACACTACATATTATTATAATGACAAATGTAGATCATATGTCACGCCAAGGCCAAGGTTATAACGTAGTGTTGAACGTAACGTAAAACTGGCTAGACATGGATATAGTTTAGTAATTACGATCATAAATCATTTAAAAATATCACAGATACTATAATAAAATAACTACAGCCTGCCAAACATATTACGATGTTATAAAGTTTAAACCTAATACACAGCCAACATTAAAATAATAATATAATAAGGTCCCAAACGAGCCATACGTCCCTGTAATGTACAATCTACTACGTACATTTTCATTGTGTTTTAACAGGGTATAATTTTGTATGAACAAACTTCAAACACATTGAAAAGGTCAAGGTCTAAGGCACTCTAATGGACTTTAATTGAAAGTAATGATGTTTAAAGGTGAGCGTTGAATATTATTATATTAAATGTATACACACTTTTGTTTACAAGCTGGTGTAAAAATTATTTATGTGAACAGCGTGTATATTAAATATTGAACCTTTTTTGTGACAAGTGTTCCTTCACAAATGTATTCTGCGTCAATCAGACCACAATGTTTTTTTTTTCAACTGTATTATTTTTTCGAATCTTTTATGTCGAAAATAGCAAATATCGGTACGCGTGAGTTTTATGCTCACTATAGGAATCGGCACATTAGTTATACGGATAGAACCACATGTCCAGAACCAATGGTCTCTCGTATGTGTACTTCTAACCATCGAACAGTTTATTCATACTTTTTTCCAATCGAATAGTCTTAGTGGATATAAGAACTAAGCTTAGGTAGAACTCCAAATTTATTTAAAACACTGCGGATAACCCTTTGGAGCGGTAGCAATTACCTGGTGTGCTTAATGCCCCTAATTACCAATAATAAAAACCTATCTTAATATTATGAAACTTAAGAGAATAATAAGTGATATAAACAAAAGTTCATACGTCTGTGGATATCCAAAAGCGACATGCATGTATGTACTCTCCGTCCACATCTGGTCGCCGGTTCTGCACCCGGATGACGTTAAGCCTCTTCCTAGCAACCAGATCCCATACGGTGAGCGCTTCAGTTGGCTGCCAACTGCCAGCAACGCAATGATCCCGCTGGTAACAAGAAACAAGTGGTTTAATTTGATTATTTTACTATGAAACGAAACATGAATCTTTATATGCGTGATTATAATTATATTCCTTATGTACCAGGTTAATCTACGTATGTTTTTCAGGTACACATACGATATATTAATAATTTGATAATATAACGAATGAGTATAACGAACTGAAATGTATATTATGTTTTTTTAATTTCACTACCAGGTCTAGATAGACAAATTGATTGGATGTAGTAGTTTAAGCCTGGCATATTAAGAGAAAGGGACGAAAAGATAAAGATTTTGGTTGTAAAAAGATGTAAAGCGTCATTCTATGTTGTAGTCGTTATATAATAGGCAAGGCCTAACGAGGCGGGGTTTTTAAGCTTTACCATGGTACATTGCGGATAAAATATATTTTGATTTATCCAAATCTAGAAACAAAACGCATCAATTTCAATACAAATTTATCTATTTATAAATAAGGCACGCAATTGTAAAACATATGACAATACTTTATAAAATATAACAATAATACGAGTTTGCTATAACATTAAATAAAAATATAAGTTGTAAACTTCTTTTCATAAAACATGATCCGAGAAAAGTCACGTACACGAACCATGCAACTTTTACCTCAACCATACTAAAAATAGTCCCGTTGCTGAAGCGAAAAGTAAAATACAGGAGCGCATTGAAGTTCATAACGAGGAGCGACAACGTCGTGTCGAGTTTTAATTAAAACCGCCTGCTCTCGCTTTCCGAACGTTGTACCTACTTGTGTAGCCCGTGTAACGTATTAAAGGTATTCAAAAAGTACAGTTTGCAAAAAAAGTAAATAAGACAACAATTAATTATAGAATCGACTGCTTCTACTCAATAATCACAGATTCTAAAAGAACTAAATAAGATAATAAGCTACTGAATTGAATGTCTCGCTGATCGGGCAGTTGCTAGCGCGGCTACTAAGCTAAAGGTCCTGGGTTCGATACACGGCTCGGAGTCTGGATATGTGGAGTATAGCAATAGGCGCAATCTCTATTCCATGGTAGAACGTATAGCGTATCTGATGCAACATGGAAATTTACCAACACTGTTTTGTCTATCCCTTCATTGAAATAAAGGCGTCATATTATAATATAACCAATTCAATATAACGTATAATAAAACATATTAAAAAGAATCAATAATTACAGATTGTGAAGGAAATAAGATATAACAATGAGCTACAGAATAGCTTTGCTCAGAATAGAAAAATGAAAGAGAAAATTGTACACTGTAAAGCTCAAATTTCTATTCAAATTCATGACAACAACCGGTAATTAATTAAATTTAATTGTTTCCCTTTCACAGCAAGGGAATACAAAAAATATTAAACGGTATTAAATTCTGTTTATATTTTTCATTGGATTTTATGAAAGAAATTTTAATAATAAACTGTTTCTTCATAATATGACCGTTACAATACGATCATTAATATTTTATTAATTTCACTACATTGGCTGCCTAGAGGATATTGTTATTAATACGATCGTAATTAGCTATCAATATTGATATACCATGAACGAATAATAATAATTATCAGACCACTTAAATATATAATACGAGTATGTACATATATAGAGATTTCTAGCACACAAAAGGAGCCGTATTACTAGAGAAGCGTTCTTTTCCAAGCAACTCCTTGATCAACAGAAGACTATAAAAAAATTCTTCGCGAATCTTGAACTATTTGGAAATTCTCGCAAAATATTTTTTTTTCTCGTCGCTCGTGTAACTAAAGTGTTCATTATTTCCAAGCTAACTAGGTGGGCAATTACAGCCGAGGAAGAAAGCTTACATTGCAAAGAAAAACAGCGATTTTCTCTTCTCGTTTTTACTTTAAAGCCATGGCTTAAGATTATAACTAGGCCCAGTTTTAAGCTGAGTACACTTAGCCAATATCTTCAGCTTCATGAATTTTAAAGGCAAAAGTTACTTAGAGAGCAGTACCTATTGTTTGGTACAGAATATTATTTACATTATTGGATGTACCTACAATCATTTTCGTCATCGATGTTTAACTTAATGTAATGATTCAATAGTGCGATATACCTTTCTCTCGTGTACAATTGAATTGTAACAATTGTGACTTTTTTAAAGTAGCAAAAAACGTTTATTTTTCTAACTTTTCTGTCGATATACCACATATGTATTATCATTATTACTAAAAAAATTGCGTGCCTTTAACATTAATCAAAATAAGATGTAAATTGTACGCTATATAATTTATTTTTACCCCGTATTCCATACTGGGACCGGGAACGTAAACGTAACTGGTGAAACATGGGAGTGTATTACAGTCCTCTGCCTATTCCTTGGGAGATTACAAGCGCGAAAAAAACTCTTAAATTTAGAATTCGTGTTACAATGCTAAAATTTCTATTTAAAAAAAACTGTTTCACGTTGTCGTTTCATAGGTCTGGGATTACAATGACTTAGGTGTCACAATGTTGTACTCCAATTTGTCACAGAGCCGACAAGACGTAATGAAAGAAGTATAAAAAATGATACTAATTACTTACCCACGTCAAGTATTTTGACATTATGTACGTTACTTCTTTGAAGCTCTCAAAACTGTCCAGACAGTCAATTTGTCAGACGAATGATTATGACAAGAAAGATTTGCTTTAATGAGAACTGCGGATTGCTTCTAACAAGGCGCATCCATAGAATAAAATTTAAAACACAATAGTAGATGGCAAACTATTTTATAATGAAATAAAATTCGTAGCAGTACAGTTTTTTTTCAATATAGTGCCAATTAGTGGAATGACATGTGTGACCATATCTGTGGTTTAAAAAGCAGGCTTGGTAATAATTCTCTTATATTATTATGAAATCACTGTAAATACCTTTATTCAAGAACCCCACATTGTATAATAGGTATTGTATGAAAGCATGCTCGGTTATCCGACGCTTCCTTAAATGAATAGAATTCATAATAAACAAAAAAAAAAACTCACGTTCAAATCAATACTGTCACTGCATATATTTACACCTTCGAACGTCATCATACATCCGACTTTACACCTGAGGTCCCATATCTGAAAGAAAATACATGAGTACCTTGTAATTCACACGACTCTGACCCAGGACTCAGGAATTAAACATACAGAGAGACACAACCATTATAGGATTATATAGAAGAATCATCATCATGAACATCATTACATGTGGTATGGAGATCACTGGATATTTATTTTTCAAAAGAATTCCCCGGGTTCGATTCCTGGGTCGAACACTCCATACATTTTCTAGTAGTGGTTCGGAGTCTGGGTATGTGACCCATGCATGGCAATAGGCTCACCACCTATTCCATAGTGGGACGTAAACGTAACCAGTGAAACATGGGAGTGTTCTGCATTCCTCTGACTACCTCTTCGGGGATTACAGGCGTAAAGTTACGTAAAAATATTATATAACACGACATAATAGGTTTACATAGAGCAAGCAGAACCGTTCATCACAATATATACACGAGATAGCAAGCCGAAATAAACCTTGGAAATATTTATACGAGCACGTCTAAGGTCTGTTAACAAAGCTGAAAAGGCTTTATTTGTTAGTGGTTGTCTCATAACAACTACGAGAGAATGCAGAGTTTTATACTTAATACATATGGGAATATAATTCTTTGTGCGGTCGGCGCTACGTTCAAAGGAGCGCTTAATAAATAATTTTCGCAGTTAACCGCCAAGCGAAATATTTTAATTTCGCTTTGAGACCTCGGTCGTTGGCTCGTTCGCGGCCACACTTAGCTATTACACGCTCGTATGTTCTCTAACAAATGCGGACAGTTTTAATATATTATTAGGCTATTAATGGAAAAAATACAATAATAAAAATATAACAGTAACAAGGAGAATATCTGTACATGACAGAATTATTTCTTTTACAAAGTTATTTGTTGTTTAATGATACAGACCAAATAATAATGATGTTAGAGAATTACTGCCTTATTTTTGTTCGCTCATAAAGAAAAAACTAATAAATCACTTCTGTCGATGTTTGGTAAGATGTTAACTTCTTATGGAAGTAAATATATAAGATATTATTTACAGTTTTAAGGCGAAATAATCTCCCATTTCTATAACGCTTAAACTGTTTTGTAGTCATCTGCAGTAACATACGAAGCGTTTCAAATAAGTTCTCGCGATAAAATAAGATTTCGGAGCTAATTATTATATAAAATAACACTTTTGAAATGATATAGTTACGTAACACTGGGCACTGATTACTGACTGGGATAGTCAGTAATCAGGTTTTAGGTTCATGCTTAACATAAAAGTTTTTGTGTTTAGGGTAAGTTCATAATGATTATTAATATAATTTTGAAAGTAATTGAAATAATAGTCCTATGTTTTTAATTGTTCATCAAAACCGAAGCTTTTACATTTATAATAAGACACTCCTAAGCAAAGAATAAATTATTTGCAAGAAAATTCCTAAAGCGATTTTCACTTTAGTTTCATTCTGAATACTCTAGTACCGAAATACTTAAATATTCCAAGAGTATCACTTACTAAAAGGCACAAAAATATGAATTTCTCTATAATTCAAGCGTAACAAGGTCACGAACATTCCCCTTTCTTCTTACAAATATATCCAGAAACCATATCTACTGGGAGAATGGTAACAACAGGGAAAAATTAATACCTGTATTGTATCACACTAGCCGCTGCCCAGGACTTCGTCTGCATTGTGAATATAAAGTTTAGCGATCGTTTTTTATTTTTCCTATTCGAAACAACATCTTACCAAAAAAAATATCAATCTAAAATAAAGTTTGGTCCAGTAGTTTTTGAACGATAGCAGAACATACATACAGGCCATAGCGCCATCCCGAAAAACGCACACGAGTTAAGCCGGGACATATGTACCTACATATATTATATAATTATAAACTTATAATTATAATCAAACATACAAACAGGCAATAATTTTTAAAGCTATGGTTCTAAGATTATGGACCTAAAACATAATTAATTACGTAGAATACTGTTTACAAAATTTTCCTCTTTACCGGTATACATTAAGTACAGGTAATCATAACAGGATAAATAAAATAAACTTATAATTTGTCACAAATAATGCTACAAAACAGTTTTTAACAAGAGGCAAAGTGTACATAGACACATGATTTACTATTGTACGAACGTTCGTATCTACGTAGTATGTTTTTATGCGAATAACAAAAATGCCTTCAAAGCGTCAGCAAAGCTTTGATTTCTTTGACAAATTCCTGTTCTAAAATATGGAAGGTGCAAAAACCAGGTGCGCGCACAGTAGGGAGAGGATGAGACGTAGTCGATAATGGAACGCCGACGATAATTCTCAATGGAATAATTTTGGAATAATCGAACTTACACGGAACGAACATGATGTAATATATAAGGTATTAAAAATATAGTAATGACAGTAATTACTGTTAATGACTGGCAAACAGCATTAAATCATTGCCGTTTTAACTTTTAACATAACACTTATCAATGTGTATAGAAGTACGAAAGAGATCATTAGTGGTTACTTTTAGACCACTTTTTAATATTAAATCGATTGCCTCATTGGTCTAGTATCTACGACTGCGACTGTAGATCAAGAAGCTCCAGGGTTAATTTTCAAGTCGGATAAAAGTATTATAGTGTTTTAAAATTTCTAGTAATAGTCGGAAGTTAGTTCTTTGTCTGGACCATCGCCAACAGGCTTACCGCCTATTTCACGTTAAGACGTTTATAAAAAATCGTGACATGTGAGAATGTCCTACACTCCTTAGCCTACCTTTTCGCGGAAATATAGACGGGGTATTAAGCTACTAAATAGATAATAAATGTCCTTATGAACAATACGACAGCGATAACTGGCCACGCTAGGTCAACCCACCCTCAGAGTCTGATCCCACGCCCCGCTCGCGAACACAAAAGCCCTCTCGCCGTGACAGCGCAGCGCGCACACTTGCCCGGAGTGCATCCGTTGCAGCTTCTTCGGTATGAACTGGAGACGTAACTTGTGCACTTTGTACGTTAAGTCCACCTGAAACAGCAAAAAGTACTTGTAATATCTCAGCTTTGAAGCAAAATTAAACCACAACACACAAATTACTCCGCGATCTGAATATAATTTAAACCCTAACTGAGTATAATTTGAGTTTAAGCAACTTTCATGTAATGTAGGAGGAAAAGTAATAATATTATATTCATATACGTACACGTGGTATATATTATTCTAATAAACAAACGAAGCACCATCTTAAGAAACAGAAATTAATGCAGTGTAGGACATTAGGTATGTTTACATCATTTTTATTATCATCGGACCCAATAATTTCCAAAGACCTCCAAGTATGCACAAATAATCGCTAATCGCAATAATGCTTCTTTGACTAAATACATTGAATGTAAGTATTCAAGAAATTTGCATCGTAAATAAAATATCACAGGATCAATTAAGAAATCATAAATAATACTTATCAGTTTCATGTCTATTGACTATTTAAATTATTAAAGCCTGGATGATTTGTATACAATATTCTGTAGCATAATACGAGTAATACACAAAATCAAGTTTTATTATGTTGCCAGTAACAAAAATAAAAGAAAACTCATTCCAACCACCCCGTAACCGAATTACGAACGCCCTTGACAAGCGTCCTACTTCCGAAGAGTTGACTTCCGGAGAACTCGTAAAAGCAATCCGGTATTGCCAATAAACTAAGATTACGGGAGGACGTTTTATTAAGGGGCAACACTTTAAAGCTGTAACGTCATAAAACGATCCTCGGATACTGTAATAAACGATGTAAGGGAGGTCTGCGTCTTGGATAGATGGTGGACGGAAAATTATATCATCAATATAAGTGTAGTTAATATAGGAAATTCTTTATATAAGGCTCGATTTTTTAATTCTTATTCGCGTTACAAAATATGATAATTAATAAAATAAGATAACATTGCAGCAAATATTTTGTTTTTATTGGTGACTTATCAGTGTTTACGCAAACATTAACAATTGACTAATACACTAAAACCTGTCAAGCGCGAATATTCGTAAGTTAAACTGATGTATAAATAAGGTTTCACTTTGTGATACCTATAATCACTTTTTGATACTTATTGATATTAACGCATCTCAATATATACGCAACTTCACGTCTGTAATCGCCGAAGTACACTCCCAAGTTTCACTAGTTACGTTTTACATTCCATAGAATAGCTGATAAATATATGGCCATATACCAAGCACAGATTCAGACACCGAGTCACTACTACAAATTTATAGTAGAAAATCTAAGTTAGATAAATCCAATAGTAGCTGACAAGGGAGTTGAACCCAGGATTTCTCGATCAACAGTCGCTCTTGCCACGCAACCAACGAGCCACTATATAATTTCTTGTATTATTGTAAATTTAGTTAGTTTTTATGTGCGATGCAATAAACTTTTACATCTATCTTATGCATATTCAGTGTTGTAGACTAGAGAAAGCGAACGTTAAACAGCTAATAACAGTAAATTCACCAGCAACAGAGATTTATTTGTTTTTATGCTAACGTTACCTTTGTACTTTTGATGTGGCTAGCTAGTGCTTTTAAATTAACTAAAATACACAGATCAAGACTGCCTTAAGCAACAAAGTGTAATATCTGCACACATATACGATACATTAATAAAACAGACACAATGGAAAGTATGTAATTAATAGTTAGGAGATGATAAGTTACTGATTTCAATTGCTTGAAACGTCATTAAAGGATTAAAGTTGCATTTGTTATGGAATTTTTTTGTGTAAATGTTATAAAGAGCGGGAAAAAAACGTAACATCACACCTACATTTTCTCCACAAAGATAGACCGAGGAGGGTAATAACCTCCCAGCTTTTACTAGTTACATTATACGCCCCACCATGGAATAGGGGTTGATCATATTATTGTGCACATCCAGATTCCATCCAATCCAGCAGAAAACGGCCAGCAATATTCAAAGTTTAACCACTCAACTTTACTGGTTAAACGTCTATTAATATACTATAATCTTACAATGTCATATCTATACATATTATAATCTCAATAACCATTTCTAAATGCGTCGTCTACCTTAAGTTCTAGCAAATAAAAATTAACAACTTGAACCTGTCGATACATGGTAGAATAATAATTAGAAAAAAACATTGGACTGGTCGTTGCCGTTTGGATTAAAACTGAACAAAAAACTTTATGAACAGAGGCGATGCTAAAAGTTGAACGTGAAATAACTGATCCTAAATAAATACATACATTTTCCAACCGGCATGAAACAAAATAGTTTTTTAGCCGCTCTGGCAGTAATCTCTATCTGTATTGGATACTACACAAACAAATGCCCAACCCTACATTTTGATTTACATAAATACGAATATGATTTAATATGCCACAAAATACTACTTTGTTCATATGAGGAAAAAATCATTACTTTTAGTCATTGAACCTAATATGAAAGTATTGAAAATTAATTTTGCGGGTGCGAGAAATTAATGTTGAAAAAAAGGTAATGAATTACCGACTCGAATGTGATATTTGATTGGGAAAGCGGTGTTATTGGATTGTGAAAACAATGTAATGCTGTTAGTGTAGCGTGAAAACTGCTTAATGATACAACGTCCAACAATGATACAACGTCCCCAAAATAAAAACCCTAAATAACAATGATTGGATAAAACAGAGACAAAGAGTCATATTGACTTATGTCGGGGTCCATCAAGTATAGACGGGATCCAAGATAGATTGATCTGTGATGAAATAAAGATACGTGAGGCTCGTAAAAACATCCTATATTTTTAACATCTCCAGTTAATAATAGAATTCATATTTCTCTTCGATATAACTGACAGTTGATAGGAGAATCATTTTATGACAAACGTATAATTAAGAAGGTAACATTATGTTCCTCTTCTTCCTACAGGGGTAGGCAGAGCACTATAGTATACTCCACATATTCAACAGACATATAACAGCCATATTTAAAATCGCAGTAAACTTTATTTCATGATAATATGTAACACTAGATTAAATATATTTTGTTCTTAGGTGCTTACTGGGTGCTTCTTAGGTGCTTACTACAAGCATGGCAAACGACATTGCCACTCATCCAAATAAATTTTTATTGTTAATTTTATTGCAGTACACGCAAATATCTTTGTTTGTTAAAATAGTACAGCTATGAACATTACGTTATGACAAATTGAAACACGTTGAAATTTACTTTACGATATCACTAAAAAGACGCTGTCTAGAAACTTTAAAAACACAGAAAATGTAGTGAAACGATGTGTTGCATTGTGCATTATGTATACAATTTCCATATTTTGTAACTCTATCGGTCCAATACAGAGTATTTCAGTAAAAATATTATTATAACAGCGAGAGACTTTCAATAATAAGAGTACCTACTCTACGTAGATATTTTTAAACATGGAATGTTTTGAACATAAAATGTATAATTATATTTTATGTACAGTATGATTATATTATCTTTTATATATAATTGTGCTAGGTTAGCATTATTGGTTCTGAGACTCGTAGTAGAAAGAGAAATTATCGTTTTTCATAATAATATATACCTGCCTTTAAATCAGTGGACGTGCATATATATTCTTAGTCCTCGTGAGAAGGGTAGATAAAATAAGACATCCATGGAATTAATGTTGAAATTATTAAATCACTACGTCAATTTCATTTACGTAGCAATTCAATACGTATTGTAAGCATATTTCATTTCTTTTTATAAAAATAACTTCACTACAGACATGTTGTACAAGATTCAAATATTAGTACAAGTAACGACATCTATGTTGTAGGAGTTGAACTAACGTGCACTGCTCGGGAGTAATGTACATTGTTATGATAATAATACGAAAAAATCTTTTAATATCTAGTCGGACTTACCTCTTGAGTCTGTAGATCGTATACTTTAATAGACGAGTCGGCATATCCTACTATTATCTTTGTTTCGTCAGCAGTTAAACCCAAGGAGAGCGCTGGAGATCTTTCTAAAAACATTTTTTACTACATAATATCATACTACACACGTAATATATTAAATACTGTTTACTTAAAAATAATCTTTTTATGTATATGTATAACTTTTTATAATTTTGGTTATTCCAATACCCTCAATAGTTCATTACAAGCTAATATTCTTGGTGGATAAACACATTATATTTTTTACAACCGATTAAAAATTTAAGAGTAACTGACTACCTCGTAGGTTGATTGGTTGCAAAGCGCGACTGCTGATCGAGGTTCCAATCTCGGATCGGATGTTATTGGATTTTCCAATTTAGATTTTCTAGTAGAAATTTCTAGTAGTGGTTCTGACTCTGTATCTGTGCCCGGTATATGGCAATAGACTCACCGCCTGGTCCATCAGATGTACAACGTAATTGGTGAAACGTGGGAGTGTACTACACTCCTCTGCCACCCCTATCGGAGATTACAAACACGATTTACTGAAGATTAGCTCACCACGAAGATTAACTGAATAAGCCATCTAACTGTATAGAAACAAAACATTATGCTAAGTAAATGTTACAAACACAGACGTGAACTAACGTGTCACAAACGGCGTAGCGTTAGAAGATATGCCGGGGGTTCCGTAGAACTGTGTGTTTAAACTTTCTAGTCCCGGGTCTGCGCGGATGCAAAATTCTGGCGGGTCTTCTACTGATGTATTCAGCTGTTAATGGTTTAAATCTCTATATTATTAATAAGTAAAGCAAAAGCATAGTATCCACTTTTACGAAAATTGCGTGGATAGAGGAGTATGAAATTTTGGACATTTAAAGTTCGGGATATATATTTAGGTACAATTTGGACGAAATAGTTCTTGTAAAACCTTAAAAATGCTCACCTCGCAACCTTAAACGTGCATAATTTCTCGTTAAGCCGTAAATACTCGTATAACGTTTCGCACGTGCAAAAGCATAAAAGAAAAATGAAAATTACGCTCACTGGTCCGTACATTAGGTATTTCAATTCTGTACACGGCTCCGTCGGTGCATGCCGCGTAGCAAATCCTCTCTTCAAAGCGACTGTACTCAAGAGCGTACACCGGCTTTGGTGGGAACTGGATATTACGCAGCGTACATAGAACTGTCCCAGTACTGCCATGACGCATCTGAAATAATTATGAATTATTGGTTATATTGTATTTCACGGTGAAGGAAAACATCGTGAGGTAACTTTCACACGTTGGAGTTTACAAAAAAACTCTAAGGTGTGTGAAGACTACCAACCCGCATTTGGCCACCGTGGCAGACTATAGCCTTAACCCTCTCATGTGACCCGTGTTCCAATAGTGAACGAAATTGTATTTTACATGTACAATCACATTTATGACGCTATATATATTTGTTTTTGCTGCACACGTAACTTATGTAATGAGATAACCAATGTCAACAGGTAAACCAGATATGTTAACAATGTTTGGGTGTCTATTTCAATATGGAAAACCTGACGTGAAGTTTTTTAACGATAAGTAAACTCAAAGTCGCTCAACGAGCAATGGAGAGAGCTATGCTAGAGTTTCTCTACGTGACAAAATCCAAAACGGTGAAATCCGTAGACGAACCAAGGTGACCGGCATAGCTCTCGAAATTAGTAAGTTGAAGAAAGTTCATCGAGTCGGGACCACGTCTCGGTAAAAGAAGTGTACGTCGCCCTTCTACCAGAGGGTCTGAAGACCTGAAGAAGACAGCGGGAAGCTACTAGATTCGGAAGGCCCAGGACCGAAAGGAATGCCGCCGATTAGGGGAGGCCATGTCCACCAGTAGACATCTAGAGGCTGACGATGAAGTAAACTTATCGTAGATAAAAGGTCCCGTTTGTTTAATGAAGCTAACTGATATCTGTAGGCAGCAGTGGAAAAGCAAACTTAAATTTTATCTAAACACAGAATTTGTCTACAATTACTATTAATGAAGGCTGATGATGTCTCCGTGCCCTAGAAGGTGCCTGAGAAATTGGACCCTGGAATCCTACAGCAATATCCAAAATATGACGCAGTAATGCAATCCAGTGTCTTTGCATGTTATGCCGTCCTAAAATTTCAAGCGCTCTATGCGGTTACTAGTTCACGTTTGCAGTTACGAGTAAGTCGATCCAATTTGACTCATAAATTAAGCGTCCAGTGACAGTACAGAGTTAAACACATGGCTGGATCTTTCTGGAGATATTTATTCTAGGTTACTCTATCCTACTTTCCGTTGACTAGAATTTTATATAAAGCAGAACAATCATAAAAGCAAATCGACTCCTGGCCTAGAAATGTTTAAAGTTTTTAATTTTAACACTTTCAATGTGCAAATTATTAGGTATTTAAAATTGAGTGTACCACACTCCTCTACCTGCCACTTCGTGGATTACAGGCGTGATGTTACGTTACGTTTAATGTTAAGAGCTTTCACCATTCAGCAACATGCAATTACTTTAATCACAATACCTGAATCATTCCAGATAAATGGCCGACTATAATATGACATCCATTAGGAGCATACGTCAACGCTGTAATTGCCCCCAATTCGGAGCCGAACCATCTATTGTACAAGATCTCGTTTATAGTGCCCTTTAAAAATGTTTCATGGTTTTCCTTGACCCAATCAAAGCTGTTACGTTCCTTTAACGTCCCCCGATAAAACATTGGATACCACGGTTTCCGTGACTCGTCATTTTTATAATAATACTTTATATTATTTGCGTACTCTTTAACTATTTCCTTTTCTTCGTCCATGTTGAACCGAACCAACTAGATTTCCCTCAGATTATACAATACGGAAACAAAAAATATCAGAAGGCCATATTTTTTAATAATTTAACTACCTACTTTTTTTAATAACAACTTAATTAATTACAATAGACAGGTATAGACTTTAGACCCTAATACAATTATTTCATTGATGATGATATTTGTCTAGTAATATTGGGAATTAGAATTCATTTATAATTATCGTACTTTTAAGCTATTGCATAGCTTTAATCGCGGGCTTTGAGCGCGGCGACCGAATCAAGAAATTCCGTAACGAATATAAAAAACCTAACACCCCCCACTCCGCCTACCATGTATAGTTCTTGCAATTCACCAACGCGGCCGGTCTTTGGCTGTGTTTAGACGTGTACATACACGGTGTGATAGTGTGCGTGCTTGGATGGAGCGGATAGTCGCAAGCGCGCGCCCGCTCATGTCACTTTTGCTTATAGTTCGGCCGAGCGTTCGCTTAACGTGTATGTATATGATACGACTGTGCGAAGCTCGCACGAATCTAGACGAGCTGCTCCGAAATCAGACGAATATGTAAGTAGCTGTTTGTGAGAAGATATAAAGTCTCAAACTTATGTTAACCGAGATGTAGCTGAGGTTTTAACTAGCATTGTTGCTTAGAAATTGTCTATTCATCCTCGTTCTGTATAGTTCCAGGTTTTACGAATCAGATAAAATACACGCCTGCAAGGCATGCCACTCTTTATTGTATGATATTCTGACAATGATTGTTATGATTTATGTATCTACTTGATGTATGTTGTGCATCAATTTTGGCCGAAAATGAAGAACTTATAAACACAATTTCGTTTTTCATGTAACACATTTTTTATAAAACATTACTCAATTGTTCACATTACTGATATCAAAGCAGGCAAAGCCTGTTTTACCAGAGGGCTGATAAATTCCATGTATTCGTAAAAAACTATACTTATAAAGATTTGACTTGTGCTCATTAGACAAATATTTATCCTGTATATCTAACGGACGCCCCTGGCTCGCAGTCAGCATGACTATCCACTAGACCACCAGGCCAATGAGAATATTGATTATATATAGATAACATTTAACCCTTTGAACTCTTTTCTTTTTTAATTACCTAGATGGCGAAAGTTAACGAAATATATGTATTTTGCTTATTCGGCATATTCAGAATGAGAAATATTAAGTATATAAAAGGAAAGAAATACATTTGATAATTTAAATTATTAAAAAAAAATGGGTTACTATATTGTCAAGTCTGACTCGACATAGGAGTTATTGTAAAAAATAATAATAATGTCGAGCCATACTCGTCAAAAGAGTAGTAAGGGTTAATATCATAAGACTTCTCTAAACAATGTATTTTATATACCTGAATCATTCCAGTAGAATAACCAACTATCAAATTCTCCCCATGTGGTGAAAAAATCATCGAAGTAATAAAGCCATATTCAGATAGGTAGCTTAAATTCAATAAACTGTCATTTGGTGTATTAGTTAGGAATCTATCCTGGTTTTCACGCATCCAAGAATGATCATCACTGCCAAAAGTTTTGTCGGCGAACGAGATAAACGGACTCCTTTCTTCCTCTTCTAATGGTTTTTTTACCCGCAAGCCAAATTCTTTTACGAATACTTGTATATCCGATTCGCTAACTGATAAATTAAAACGACTGTATGTTGAAATATTAAATATACTGCTAGTCATAATTTAAATTTTTATACTGCTTTCGAAGTATTAAAATAAAATGCCACTATTCCTATTCGAGCGTATTAGAATTAAATTATAGGAATTATGGGTGGAAAATACGCTTTATTTAGTGACTAACGTCCATCAAAATATTGATTGCCTAATGTTTCGGTCATAAATTGTGAATATTATCTATCATAACAATTAAATGTAACCCTTGTTGTCGATATGCCAGCGTAACATAATAAAATAAGCTTGGTAAATATTTAACGCTTCTTATTAATTAAATATAATATTATTAATTAAATATAATATTTTTAATATTTTTAAATAAACGTAATATTTTTAATTAAACGATAAAAAAACAAATAGTGATAAAAATTATTTATGGTAATAACAACAACAAGTATATTGTTATTCTTTAAATAATTATTTCTTATCAGCGTGCAACGAAACGATTTTACTTGTAAGATTGGTAGGCTTGTCAATTTCATAGAGAGAGATGAAGATATTGAGATCCTTTTAGGAGAGTAGGAAGGCAATATAGCGTCACGAATTACCCGAAAGTGAACGAAAACATCCGAAATAGCAGCCATATTGTAATGTCAGGTTTGGAGAAGTGAGTGGTGATCGCATATTCAACTGCAATAACTTAAAATATTTGTTTAAAGTGTACCATCAATTGTGCGTGGGTTCAACTACGAGGTAAATGTCTCTTAATTGTATATGCCGCTTTTTTCTGTTTCATAATATTTGTATACGTTAAATCTATCGAATTCCAATAATTATGTCGGGTGTGGTATTTAGTTCATCCAAACGGGGTACATTGTTTGTTTTGTTTTAATTTGTTCCGATATCCGTCTATTGCATAAAACGAGGCACAGTCTAAGTTTGTGTAAAGAGCATTACCCTTTTTGATATTTGTTTATGATATGATTGTGAATCGATACTTTACGGCTGCGTACTGAACGGCGCTATGGAGACTATACATTCGATTCTTTTGCAGGCGTAGGGTGCATCGTTGCATCCTTTGAACCATGAGCTATCAGATACCATCGTCACAAAGCCGCACGAGTAAGTGGCCTTTGCTATAACAATATGTAAACTAAGCACACACCAATAATATATCTTAAGAACATTCGCTTAGGGTATTATGTACTTATGTGACTCATATCACAATAATTAGTGTGTATACGTCTTCTGAGATAAGTTGTTACGTTTTGATTTATGTGTATCATTTTCATATCCTAGTTTGAGTTAAAAGCATATAGATGTTATTTGCTCCAGCTACATAACTATATTCATATCTCAATGTGATGTAATGGATTGATTTGAAATCAAGGTATGGGACCTTAATAAAGCTGTCAAAAATTATTGATTCTTAGTAGAAAACTCATTAAAAAGTACATAATTAAACACTTACATGCTCATCACTTGGTTTTTTCATAAAAGTGAATTTTATTTGCATTTTTTGTGAATAACATAATATCATTATTCAGTTGGTACATAATATTGATATTGAATAAGAAAAATATATAAGTATTATTAAAATTGATAATTATAATTTTTGAAAATACATAAAATATTTTTTTTTACTATTTCAAAATCAATTTTTATTTATAAATATTAGATCAGTAGACACATTGGCATAGTGTGGGTTAATTCCTATTTATTGTAGAAAAATATTAACACTGTAAAGATTATTAATGTATTTGAACTGCAGTAATAACATATTATTCATCATCATCACCATCAGCCTATCTCAGTCCACTGCTGGACATAGGCCTCCCCCCATGAACGCCATCACGCACTGTCCACGGCTGGTCACATCCAGCATCTGTCTGCAGCCCTTCCCAGACTGTCATTCCACCAGACCGGAGGTCATACATGCAATTTATTTATTTATTTATTTTTATTTGGGAAACATACAATATGATAATACATTAAATCTAAGACACAGGAATTTTTTACATACATTACTATTATTTTATAATAAAAATTATACCATTTAAAACATTATTGGGAAATTTCCTTTATGTGTGAAAAGTTCCTGTGGTGATTACTGGACACAAAACTTGAGTTGATGTATTTTAATTTGTCATCATCACATTAGCCTTTACTGTTTTAGTGCTGGACATAAGCCTATCTGAAGCTGTGCCACAACACACAATCCACAATAATGTTAATGCAATAATTAGAAATTAGTGTTTGAGAAATTTGAGCTGCATTAGGTACAGCAGTTTTGAGTAGGTTAGAATACTGGAATTTACCTTGACAAATCTTCTGTAATATGTCACTGAAAATATGCTATTACCAAAATCCATAATTTCATTTGTTGTTAAAAAAATATATTTCCTTCGAAACTTAGCGAACAACATTTAAACATAGATTTTGTACGATTGACTAAATTGGTTTGCATTTTATAATGGGCAGAAACCATAGTGCTTTTTAATTTTGTTGTAAAGTCATAAGTATTATCCGTTTAGTTACTGTTGTTGGTAAATTTATGTGTAGTAGGTATATAAAAGACTTTTTAACATAATACAGTATACAAATGTAACAAAATAGAAAACAAACCTGCATGCCTCTACTGTCTGAAGGAGAAGGCCGAGAAATGTAGTGTGCTCCAATTTGCTTATTAAACTGAAAGGTACAGTATACTAGATGTTCCAAATTCTTCTGAATAGTGTTCTAACTAAATTACTATGGATTGTGAAACATGTATCAATTATGCCATATTGTCTGTGATGTAATGTCACTTAATGTAACAGTAGTAAATGAATATAATGTAACATATTTAAGTCATAGCAGGTACTACTTTTATAATTTTTGTGAATGGTAACACTGGCATATCAATAATTTCTCTTAAATATATTCTCTGTAGTAAATATGGGCCCCCTAACAATAATTATTAATACTGAGACAACAAGTGTGACACAAACATTGAGCAAAAGATTTCTATAAAGATTTTGTATATATATTATTGTTAAGAAAGTTTTGTTCATTGTTATTAAGAGGATTTTGTTAAAGCCAGTGAAACTTTAATCAACATAAATTAATTAAACAACATAAATTAATTAAAACACGCAATTCATACACCAAAAGGCCCTTGCTACACACTCAAATTCCAGAACTCTGAAACCATAAAGTCTGAGCTATCACAGTATCCAGCATTCAGTCTAACTAAAATAATATATTGTAACTATTATGATCAGTAGTTGAGTAAATGTTGAATCCTGACCATAACCACTTAGGTTTTAATTTGGAATATTATTGAGATGCTTTATTTAAAGACGGAAACCTATTAACATTTACTTTGTGCTTCTTCTTGACTATATACCATCATGTGTGCTGATATTGATTTATTTTATGTAATTGTAATACACAACTTTCTACATACATTCCACTGTAAAAATTTAACTGTGCAGAATCTGCATGTACAAATTCTAAAAATGGGGTACAAAGATTTCTCACGCATTAATGAATAACTTATGTTGTACAAATATTTATTATTGTATGTTGTAAATTTCCAGTGTCTCACAGCAACTATGGGGCCTCTGATGTGCCTATGGCACCAAGCAAAGAACAACAGACTCTCATGTGGCAGCAAAACTCCTACTTGGTTGATTCTGGTATCAACTCTGGGGCTGCTACTCAGGTTTGTACTGTGTATATTGTATAATTTATATGGACTTAATGTTTTTTTATGTAATCTTGTTATAAAACAACAGATAAATAGTCAGGCAACTTACCATGTTGTGAAAAATGCATTACAAACATAAATTATATTTGCAAACTAAATTTATACACCCTCCCAGGTCCCATCACTTACTGGCAAAGAAGATGATGAAATGGAAGGTGATCAACTCATGTTCGATTTGGACCAAGGATTTGCACAAGGATTCACCCAAGAACAAGTTGATGGTAAAGTATTTTATAATATGTATCTTAGTTTAAGGTACTGTTTTTTTGTGAAATTTGTAAATTCAATGACGTTCATTCAATAATGTTGATGCTTCACACAATCAAAGTAATTCATTAATGCAACAAATTTTGATGTGTTATATAATTTCTCATGTAAATAATTTACAAGTATTTTTTACTACTGCCATCCCCAGACATGAACCAGCAGCTGTCGCAGACACGTTCGCAACGTGTCCGCGCAGCCATGTTTCCCGAGACCCTTGAGGAGGGTATTGAGATCCCTTCCACTCAGCTGGACCCAGCCCAACCAACAGCTGTCCAGCGGCTTGCTGAACCTTCGCAAATGTTGAAACACGCCGTCGTTAACCTAATCAATTACCAGGATGACGCTGATTTGGCTACCCGGTAAGTTAATTTAGTAACTGCAGTATTATTAAAAGATCGTATAATTGTTCTTCAGTATGACATTTATATCAAGTTATACTAATATATTCATATCTTACGTAATTAGGATACCTTTTTGACTAGTAGGTACCTGTATCCTATATTTCTTCCTATTGCATATATAGACAGAACATCATCTTTTCTATATATTTGGACACATTGTAACAGTATAGTTATGATGTTTTGATACTAAACTATAAAAACTGGCACTGAGACCATACAATAAAATGTGTCCTGGGCATGTTTCTTAAGTAATAATATTCTTCATTTAATATATTGTTGAACTACATTCATGTTTATTTTGAAAATATGGAATGTAGACTGCATATGAAACATAGATTGCTTATTCCACCAGGGCCATACCAGAATTGATAAAGTTGCTCAATGATGAGGATCAAGTTGTAGTCTCTCAGGCTGCAATGATGGTGCACCAGCTCTCGAAGAAGGAGGCTTCTCGTCATGCCATCATGAACTCACCTCAAATGGTTGCAGCCTTAGTGCGAGCAATTTCTAACAGCAATGATCTCGAGACCACTAAAGGAGCTGTTGGAACCTTGCATAACTTGTCCCACCATCGCCAAGGTCTGTTGGCCATTTTTAAGAGTGGTGGCATACCAGCCCTGGTGAAGCTCTTGAGCTCGCCAGTAGAATCTGTGCTGTTCTATGCTATCACCACCCTACATAATCTACTCCTGCATCAAGATGGATCTAAAATGGCTGTCCGTCTTGCTGGTGGCCTTCAGAAAATGGTAGCCTTACTCCAGAGAAACAACGTCAAGTTTCTCGCGATCGTAACTGAT
>DWEC01000018.1:0-29496 GCA_018245735.1 Microceris miodesmiata
AGGGGTAGGCAGACGATTGTAGTACACTCCCACTTTTCACCAGTCATAATATGTTTTACTACAGTTACTTTAGTATTAACATACATACTCGATCATCACAAACTGTACATCGCATAATTATGTCATAATCGAACGAGCTAAAGATATTTCACCCAACGTAATAACCCCAAACTAAAATTAACTCGACAACCGACAAACAAACAAACCACTGAAGTTTTCACACTCAAAGTGGAACTGATGATTCAGTTTCAAGGGAATTACAACTGTACTATCATTGTATCAAGATTGAAATTTTAACTCTCCTGTCGACCGGTTCATACAATATTGAGCAGTAAACATCCGGCGATGAACCCGTACGGGAATATCTCCATTCAAAAGTGTATATCCTTGTCGGAAAAATGTCGGTTGGCGATACGTGCGTTTCTCTTTATGAAACGCACAAAGTGCTATTCCGTGTCGGAAACGCGTTACTCGAGGTACGGTCACTGTACGGGATGACTAAGGATCCTTACAAACGGAGCGGCTCGGGGACTGGAGTATAATTATTTTGATCGTGTTTACGAAAGCTTTAGCACATTTCCATAAAATCTATTTTAACATTTCAAATGATTTATGGCGAGAGATTTGGTTTAAGTTGAAAACGTAAGTAATGTTGATGCGGTTAGGTATAAAGTTATCCCTAGCTGGTATTAGGTATAGAGTGATACCTAACTGATTGTATTTTATTTAAAACTCAAATATTAAAATATTTTTTTTGTTTTACATGTAAAACGAATAATTAAGAGGAATAACTAAAAATTAAAATATAGAATATTCGCCGCCTAATGTTTAAACTGCTGGAGTTTTTATATTAACATTTTATACCTATGTCCACATTTGCCCGGCTACTTTATATTACGAACGGCTTTAAGGGGAAATTTAATATCTTACCACTGCGCTTTATAGCTCTGTTCCACTATTCGATATTGTATCAAGCCGTTAGATAATTTAAAAGTATATAGTTACAGTAAAAAAATTATAGTGTTATGTCTGGACATATTCATAGAAACTTATTAATGACTTATACTAGTCAAATCAATAATAAGTTCCATTAATAGTCCTATTCCTTTAGTCTTTTCGTAGTTACGGAACTGCTGCCTACTCGTTTACTACCCGCTTCATAGAATAAAAAAAATCCTATTAATGCTATTCAATCGCGTTTGAAGTATTGAGACATTCAAATTAAATTAAATTTTGACGAAATGTTAATGTATGGGTATATTACTATTGTAAACTATGTGTTTTGAAAATTTACCATTTAAGTTGTCGGCATTGAAGGTATAACTTCGGTTATTGATGCAACTGTCACACGACGGTGCGGGGGTAGCGATGAAAACTGTCTAACAGAAACAGTCAGGGATCCATGTATGGACCACCAGCCCACTTTGCTAGTAGCTCACTACCCACCCTTATTGTTTCTCTGATCGCCACATGACTGTTTCTTTAACACAACAAACACACACACTAAGACCACAGTTAGCGATATCCGATTTTCATTGCACACAGAATCATTGTGACACGGGGGTACACAAACACATTTTGTTATTTAACACAATATTAATGACAAAGCGAGTAATAATAGTAAAGATCCGAAAGACGAAAGCGACAGTGTGCGCGTGCGCGTGCGCCGCGTGCCGACACCGACTGATTGTAGAGTGCGTGCGAGTGGCGTTCCATCCGTATACAGCTGGATTTTATTTTGTACAACTCCGTTAAAGATTATAATTAAAATTTAATCAAAAAATATATTTAACGATAAGTCGAAAAAAATATTACGTTTAATAATATATAAGTGTCAATATATTGCATAAACATGTTTAAACTGATAATACAAGTTTTATAAAATAATATTCAAGGACTTAAAATACAATTATATATATGTAAAAATCGTATCTTCTCATCATCCATACCGCAGAATTTGAAAACCAAAGTTTTCAATCAGTGTGTCCTACCAGTCATGACATACGGAGCTGAAACGTGGACATTCACGGTGCGCCTAGTCCATTAGTTCAAAGTCGCTCAACGAGCTATGAAGCAAGTTATGCTCGGAGTCTCTCTGAAGGATAGGATCAGAAATGATATTATCCCACAGAGAACCAAAGTCACCGACATAGCTCAAAGGATTAAGTCGCTGAAGTGGCAATCGGCTGGGCATATCAGCCGGATAACCGACAATCGGTGGAGTAGGCAAGTTCTGGAGTGGAGACCGCGGCTCGGCAAACGTAGTGTAGGACGCCCTCCGGCCCGGTGGAATGACGATCTGCGAGAGGCTGCAGGCAGATGCTGGATGCGACAAGCTGAGGACAGAGCGAGTGGGCGCTCTTTGGGGGAGGCCTATGTTCAGCAGTGGACTGAGATAGGCTGATGATGATGATGACGATATGTAAAAAATATTTTCGCTGTACAGTGTGAATTAAGTAAATCAATAATCAACAATAACACTAAAACAATCAGCCGTATCGTGCCAATGAACCTACGATGAGAAAGTCGGTCAATGCCACTTTGAAATTTTATTGAAATTAATCTTAATGAAGGCAATTATTGAATTGTCAAACGATATGTGAAAATCATGCGAAATGTTACCACGCAAACGTACTTTACATTTAGACACGTTCAGCCTTAACTTGTACGTAAAATTTCGTAATGTTCACAAATATTTGTGGACACGGAAAACGAAATAAATACATAATTAAAAAAAAACTGACTTAAACAACAATGACACGTCAAAAGATTTGACACGTCAAAACTCATAAAGATATAATGTAACCCAATGTCGTATGATATGAAATCATCCTGTAGATGGGTACGCTGCGCGAGCCAAACGGCGTATCATTACCAGAGCGTATAATCTGAACACACGTAAGAAAGCGCATAACGAGCCAATACGCGATGCATACGATACGATAGTGGAATTTGCATACGAGTCGCGTGCGCTTCTAGCACTGGCACGACTTGCAGCAACATGGATCTCGTGAACGCTTTTATGGAATACCAAGTGAGCTTAATAATTACCATTTGTCTAGTGTTACATATTCATCCTACTATCGATTGGAACCGACATTCTCCCGAATACTTCGAGCGTAGAAGTTAGATAATATTGAGGTTAATTTTGTTGCCAGCTGCACAAACGAATTTCCCACTAGAAAGTACGGAAGACTCTTGAAGCTGGTAACTGCATTGAAGCTAATGTACACTGAAAAATGCAATGTTTGCCATTTTCTTTTACATTGGTGGTAGGCGATGCAAAGAACTTTTAGGTACATAACACATTAAAAATCACGTGTATAAAATATCGTCCATACTTTAACCATGAATCATCATCATTTATCGTGATCGTTCTAATTTGGATGTGAGCAGCGCAAGAAGCACTGTCCTTGAAGAGGTACGATAGAGATGTGTAACGCGTTCCCAGTACGGTCAAGAACGTGATAGGAGTTTAAATCAACCTAGCGAAAGTACAATTAGATGAGAAGTATTCTGGCGATTAGGTTATGCAGTACATGAAGTAGTTTTGATCGAAATTATCGATTAGAATTTAGAGCAGTTGGAATCTGGCCACTTTCAGGAAAAGTGAATAGTCTATTATACGTACAATGCATAAATACAAATGCATAAATAAATATACATACAGAGGCAAATTAAATTGGGTCCTTCATTGAATCATAAATATTTGGCATTTTCTATTGTCCTCATAATTTTTCAACTGATTGATTATTGCATAGCTTATGCCTACGTTTTGTTCGATTATATAAATTTAACGAATGTAGCGATCTTCTCAATGTTGCTGCATGGTTGGAACTCCCAGCTCCCAAACTGGTAGCTCGCGGACCCCGAAGGCCTCCGTTTAGTCGCCTCTTACGACAGGCAGGAGATATCATAGCTCATACTCTGGTACCGAGCTACAGGGACATCATATTAAAGCTTAACTCACATTTTTAACTTAAAATTATTTTATAGTTACTGTGAATTAGAAAAAAACAAAGTTATTTTTGTAAATATCGAAAAATGTCACAAGACAACAAAGTTCAACTTAACAAAAAACGCATTTATCATAATAATATAATTATAGAGAGAGCTTAAGATTTAATCCATTAAAACATGACTAACAGTCAACTGGAGACGGGTCCAACGATCGTATGTTTGCAGGCGCTTCATTAGATACCCCTTAGTCAATCGCACAACGGGGACATGGACAGTAGACACGCTCTGAATGCTGATGTGATGACTAAAAAATCAGTTTGGTTGCGACTCGCGAGATCATTTGCTTTGCTATCGTTTAATTTTCGTTTGTAACTTCGGCAATTCGGTTGATAAGGCGAACTGCAATATTGCAAGGCATTTATGAAATATTTTTTCTGTCGTGTATACTTTGAATGATTTAATAAAATATCACACGGCTAAAATTGCTTAATGTTATTAAAAGCAAAGAAATATTGTAAAAAAATTAAAGTCAAATTCTTAAAAGGTAGGTACTAATTGATGGTAATGTTCGCTTGTCACTTCTCTAACTCCTAAGTAAACATATTCATTTATCTCGTTTCTTCACTGAAAATAAAAACCGCTCAGATTCATAACACCTACCGCCTACAGAGAATATCAGATTTTACCCGCTTTGTCCCCACAGCGAGGGAGAGCGTCGGCGATACCCTACCACCCAACCTCCGCAGACGTCACTCTTCCGAAACGAAAATCCGATCAGACAGGTGGTTCACTCGTCGAACATGCGCAATGAATCCCACACCCCTTCCCCTTACGGACACAGACACACAGGTGAAAACCCCCACCCCAACCCACTCAATAATCAATATGTATGAATAAATAAGTATCCAAGCGAAATGACAGACACTTCATCCGTTTCGTTTTTACTGACATATTTGCTGAAATTTGTTTTTTTTTTTAATTAATAATTACGTTGTAAGGTTTTCAAAATATACATAAAAAACTTACCATTATATTCCATATTTTCAGTACTTTAACAAAGGCACTATACTATAGCTAAGCAAAAATACCGTAACACACATCCACTAAGTAACAAACGCAGATTGCTAATGGCCGCACCCAGCCTCGAGGGCGCTAGTTATACCCAATATTACACATGCGCCGTAAGCAGCCACCCTCCCGCCCCGCCCCAACCCACGACCGTCTGATCCTTCGTGTCAAAATCAATATCTCAATGCGAATTTCAAAAAGTTATGATGCTGAAGTAAAATTACACACAGAACACGGACGATAGGACTTCATACATGTATTTATCGTTTTACCCTCCGATATGACCGCTTACACTTTCATTCCAATTATGATATTTTTTACAGTTATTATTACTTTATCCGTTTTATGTCCACCACGAGGCGTGAAGAAAAATAGGGCCAATTAAATTGAACTCCTTTCAATAATTTCAAATACAGCTAAACAGAAAAAAAACATGAATACTTTGTTCTTAATGGGAAAACATGAATAAAGATTGCCTAAAAAATCTAAGCATAACTGCTCTCATGAGGTCCAATTAACAGCAAATAATAGTTCAAACATACCGGCTAAAGACTACACGCAGCAACGCAGACCAGACGGTTTCCATACATGCGCAATACGCACATGTATGTATGAGAACTCCTCTCGCAGTACATAACTAACTACACGTGTACCCCCATTCTACCTCCCCAGCAATTTTCACCCCAT
Source organism: Microceris miodesmiata (assembly GCA_018245735.1). Lineage (NCBI taxonomy): Eukaryota > Metazoa > Arthropoda > Insecta > Lepidoptera > Hesperiidae > Microceris > Microceris miodesmiata. The sequence continues at coordinate 5,716 of DWEC01000018.1, forward strand.
CAAATCACCACCTTGTTATAGATGACCGACAGTGAATAAAGCTGATTTATAATTGAATTTCATATTTTCCATAACCTCGCAGGACATATTTCGCCCCACGTCATGACACTTTCCACCAAATACGATAAAACGCCACCTCTTTGCCCCCTTAGCAAAGGAGATCGTCGGCTATTTTCAACAACCCAAACCCTTAGAGAAATCACGTACCTCCCGCTACCGACCCGAGACTCAGTGCAGACGGACAGTCCCCGCGCACCTCTTTTTCCCCCATGGCGACAGACAGGTGCAAACCCTTCCCCCAACTCAATCTATAATCAATATGTATTAATTAATAAGTACTCAAACGATATGATAAATATTACAATTTTTTTGTATCGTGATTTTCGTCGAAATATTTTCCTAGATTATTCATGGGTCGTTTCTGTTAATAGTGTGCATTTACAAAATACAGGTAAAAACTTACCGCATATTATTGCTTCCATATTTCTTCGAGATATCAATAAAAAAACTCTTAGTAATACAGCTAAGCAAAGACACCGCGGCACACGTCCACCAAGTAGCGAATGCAAACTGCTAATGGCCCCACTCAGCCTCTTGCAGGGCAGTTATACTTTTTATTGCACATGCGCTGTGCGTGCATGGTATTTTCTCACCGCTAGAGCCCCAGACCTACCTACCTCCTAAGACCGGACCCAGAATCCGACAAGGGAGACACCTCAAACATTGAACAAGGGGAACAAATTCCGACTGCCTCCCCCACCCCGATATCCCCCACGTCTACCAAGTAACGTACGCAGATTGCTAATGGCCGCTCCCGGTCTCGAGCGGACTAGTTATACTGATTACTGCACATGCGCTGTATGTCGCTTGCAACCCCTCCCGCCCCGCACCTCATGTTCCTACAGTCGTTTGTACATTCAGTACACAGACTATCACAAAATCAATAACCCAATGTTATAAGAGTAATTATCTTATGGACGTTCTATTATAACTACGAAATTGTCAATTAAGCCAATTCGGCATTGTTCAAATCAAGGTCAAATAGATTGTAGGTACATTTAGATTTTTCCTTTCCTTCGCCATAAATTTTCCTTTCCTTTCGTTGTTTTTTCTTCTGTTTCTTTGTACAAAAAAACATTTTTTCTCTTGACAGAACGAGACAAGCAATGGGACCACGTAGAAACGATATTATTATTTTATAAACATGTCCAATACGACTACACCATATATTCATTCCTATTTAATAAAGGTAAATATTGACTGGACTATCCTCTATCCATTCTCCTTAAGAAACAAGACAATGAGACCAATAGTAGGACTATGTCTAAGCAGAACAGCTCTTAACGAGTTACTGGTAAAAGAGTAATTGATGAAACGTACCGATATGTCCAGATACGCACAGAATAGATGGATATTCGAACTCTGCGGCTTGCATCTATTACCCTCACTCATTCCAATCGGTCTGACCATATTCCATTCATGATATATAAATAGACCTACTCCCCACACTACCCTCCCACTGCAATTTCAACTTTATCAAATCAATTCAGCTACGTATAGAAACCTTCTCCATCCTTTTGTACCCCGTTGAGGGAGAACATCGGCTAGTTCCCACCTCCCCACAGCTAGCTAGCCACCTTCCCCCTCCTATCGATTTTGGTGATAGGCGAGGCCGGCATCCTCGATACATTGACGTATGCAAGCCTCTCACCCCTCTCGGTAGACGGAGGTCTTACTCCCAAAAACCCAACAATCAATATGTATTAATAAATAAGTACTCAAGCGACCAAAGAAACCACCGCACCTCATAATAATAATTGTTGGAAAGGTTACGAAAATTTTTTTAGTAACTTACCAGGTGATACTGTTTCCATTTTTCTACTGAATTTAAATAGAAAGCACTTTATTATAGCTATGCAGAGAATTGACACACCAAGGCACACGTCTACCCAACATAGAAAGCGGACTGCTAATGGCTGCCACCCAGTCTCGACTACACTATTTATACCGTTTCTTGCACATGCGCTGTATGCAATTTGCGACCCTACCCCGTCCACCCCTCAGCTCCTGGCCTTCTAACCCTTTACACCCACCAATCCCATGTTTGTGCAAAATCAATACCCTTTTAAATACTTTGCTTAACAAAATTTATATTCGATACGGAAGTTTACCTAGCTTAAACCACATGTCGATATTATTTTACTCTATATAAATAAAATAATCCTATTCCTATAATTAGGACCGAGGAAAAATTTGATGAATAAAAATATATGACTCGGCGATTATTCGGTTACACGCCATTTAGCAGGCTGATGCGATTACCAAGACAGTTCTCATTCTATCCTCCCTCATAATCCGGATCCTGGCCTCATTGTCATGATGATTATTTGGTCAGTGTACATATTTAACACATTTTTGTCACCCTCAAAACAGGAAGTAGAAGAGATCGAGCGATCAAAATGACCGAATTATTCATGACGAAAAAATATGTATTAATAGACAGTACTTAGTGAAAAACTCTCTTTCTATTCTGCCTTATACAATTATTATACCATAACTAAATGTATTAACAAGGACTATAATTAAGCAGAACCGACTTTACGAATTACAGGTAATTACAGTTATATTCAAAAATCTAAACGATTAATGGCTGCATGCAGTCACTCTCAGAATCCCGAACAAAATTCACCTACCCCTTATGATTTTAGAATCATGCAATCCAGACCCTAACACCCTAAATATCCTCCTCAGGTACCCCTTCACGACGAAAAGCGTCGGCTATTTCCAAGCACCCTAACCCTTCCCTCTTCTGAAAAAAACCTACCCCCTTACTACCCATTTCAGAATCAGATCAAACAAACAGCCCCGCACCTCAACCCCCTTCTCCGTATCGGCTACCCCCCGCAACCCCTTCTCCGTATCGGCTAGACATGGGTGAAAACCCCCATACCAATCCAATCAATAATCAATACGTATTCATAAATAAGTATTTAAGCGAACCAATAAACACAATTTCACTTGTTCATGATCGTTATATTCGCCGAAATGATGTTATTTCATAAGATATATTTGTTTAGTACAAATAATTTGCTGTTGCAAAGGTTTCAAAACAGACATTAAAATATAGCTTACTATACACAACTAAATGATTGACATAATCAATATCATCATGCAGACTTTCGCAGAAGGGCGGTTCCAACACATGCGCAATATGCACCAGATAAAAGCGCTCCCCCAAACGACTTAATTATATCCGACTAACAATTAATAATTGAGTAGACAACCCCCTTACTTTACCTTCACCATTTGAAAACTAAATTAAAATACATCTTATATTTGGTTGAAATAAATTACAGTTTGATTACAAATCTTGGAGCTACTATGAACACCATCAACAGATATCGCTGAAGCCAACCTGACATACGAGTCGGTATATTATACAAAAATATGTATAAAATCATTAAAGTCAGTCAACGATCAGGAAGCAATAAGTACAAAACCAAAATTTCGTATTTTCGATTTCGACAACAGACAATGTGCATTTTCAATGATCTTCTGTTCACCCCATCGTCCCCTTGCTCTCATCCTACACTCGTACAAAAAAAACCTACATAATACCAAATTAGTAAAAACTTTCAAAACCTCTGTCCCACTGAGCTCGTATGAAAGCGCGATGTATTTAAAAAACGATAGATCATACCGAAGCGTATTACCCGCGAATGACATTTGCTCACCTTCCTGTCACTAACCACCCACGTACAAAGAACACCTATTATCTCTATACTCCCGCCGCGAGGGAGAGCATGGGTAATTTTCAGTCAATTCACCCACCCCCTCGCCCCGATCGAGACGCGTCCATAATATGTCCCGCACCCTTTCATCCTTTCGGCTACAGCCACAGGTGAAAACCCCTATCTCAATTCAGTCAATAATCATTATGTATTAATATAATAAATAAGTACTCATACGTTTCTAATGTTATATTCTCTAAAATATTTTCTTCTAAGATCCAAATATGTATTTTTGTTATAAATTATTTACCATTACGCAGATTCTAAAACAGAGATAAAAACTTACCAGACAATACGGCTTCCATTTTTCTTCAGGATTTAAACAAAGATACTAAATATAATACAGCTAAGTGAACACGCGTCCACCAAGTAACGTAGGCAAACTGCTAATGGCCGCTCCCAGCCTCGAGCGGGCTAGTTATACGTGTCACTGCACATGCGCTGTGTGCAGCTTGCAACCCTCCCGTTCCGCACCTCACCACCCTATGATCCTTTGTACCCCTGAACCCCACGCTACTACTAAATCAATAAATCCTTTAGAGTCGTACAGATCAGAGCATCATGTATTTAATACAATTTTTACCTTATTTTTATCTTCTACAGATAATATAATATTTCATTAGTAAAGATAAATTGTCATGTACGTGAAAACTTAATAATTATAAAATATTATACGACTTCATTATTCATACGCGTAAGCGATCCTCGAAAGTACGTCTGGAGACAAAATGTTTAGAGGTACGAAATAAGCTTTTTCTGTCACGTTAATCAAAATATATTTAACATCACTAAGTATAACTAGAGAATATAATCAAGTTTGATAGGCTATACATTCGAGTTCTCGTTCGGCCATCCAACATGGCCTTTTACTTTCCCGTAGACGTGATGTTAGCCAATTGTAACCCATACATAAAGCATCTTTATGCTATAAAACCAGGATTGTAAATTCAAAGTTGTACTCTTAAACAATGCACTTTCAGCCAATTCCGATGAGAAAATATACCAGTCAAATTTAATAAATCAGCACAGACTACTTCACCTTCCTCCCTAGCTGTTCCCCCCTTTTGCCTCACACGACGAATACACAAAACCTCTCTATCCACCCTACCCGTCACCAGGAAGAGCAGATATGTCCCCCCATTTCCTGCTAGACCTCCTAGAAATATATGGTTACTTCTAGTATTCCTAGCGTCCCGTTCCCCGTTTTAAACAAAGACTATTTATTTAAATTGCGAAAATTGTTGATAACATTTCTATCTGTAAGCTCGTAGGATGCCCAAATATCTACGTTTCTTTCATATTGAAATGGGTTCAAATCAATTTTATGCCATTCTTACTGATTTCAAACTATTCTTAAGAATTATCTCTTACAAAACGTGTTTTTCTCCTACATATTTAAACATTATCAATAAAATATACTTGAAGGCGAGAACCATTAATATAATATCCCAAGCTTCTTAGCATCTCCACTTTTTAACATTCTCCCCTAGCTACCCCCTCGACAATGAGCACCGCTTGTCACCACCTCACCCCTACGCCTACTCCCTATTACCTATCGCAAGGTCACCCCGGGGAGACGTCCCACACATCGAACATGCGCAGTAAAACCAGAACCACCTTTTCGCCCACAGATACGTGAAAAAGTTCTCCGCAACAGATTCAATTATAATCAATACGTATTAACAAATACTAAACCGAGCTAGCAGACATTAATTTTCATCCTGCTTCTATAGTTACATTCGCTGCAATCTTCTTTAATAATTCGATAGGAATGTTTTTGTTAAGAACTTGGAGTTCCAAATATTTCAAAATATATGTAAAACTTACCAAATGAAACTGCTCTCATTTTTTTCAGTATTTAAATAAGTAACACGATACTAATACAGTTAAGCAAAGATACCGCGGCACACGTCCGCAAAGTAACAAATGCGAATTGCTAATGGCCGCACCCAGCTTGGTGCAGGGTAGTTATACTGGTTATTGCACATGCGCCGTATGCTGATTGAAACCCCCGCCGCCCCCCTCTCCCCCCGCACCTTACAACCCCACGGACCCTTGGGCCCTGCAGTTCGTTGTAGATGTGGTAATATTATAAATTCACCCTTCTTTTACCGATTGGCACAATACTATTCAATGTGATACACATCACTACTGCATTATAGATTCTATGCTGTAATCTCCCAATAAATCACGTTATTGTCTGCTAGTGCTAATCACGTTATTGTCACGTTAGTGTCTGCTATTATTGTATATCTTAAATCATCAGTAGAGAACAGTGCATTACCTATTCAATGCGTCTTTATCCACTTATCGCCCACCGATATCACCTACCGTTTAAAGGGGTATCGTCTAGTAATCAAAATCTTTATAGTCAGAGATTATTATACTCTCTTTTATTTCGTTGTGAATTGAACAAATAACACACGGCTTTCGGTTAAGTGATCCTTACGAGTCGGCAATAAAAATATTTACGCAAAATCGACAAGTACATAGTTTCCGCAACGTAAGCCGTATCAACTATCTATATAAAAAAGAAAACAGTATTCAAATCACTCATTTTATTATGACTACTAAATCTTTTTGTATTACAAAGAGTTTTCGATGAAATCAAGTTCGATAGGATCGTTGACCTCCAAAGTGAACATTTCTTTACGCGCTGCGAAGATAATTTCCTCCTCCTTGTACAAAGTTTCTATTTGCTGATTAGTTTTAAGTATTCAGTGTACAAAATAAATAATTAAATAAAACAAATATTACAACTTATTTCTACAATCGGAGGGAGCTCATGATTAAGGATCTCGTATAGGTCCGAAACTACGACTAGTTTCGCTCGCCCGCTGGCCATCCCGAAAAATATACGTAAGTTACACCGATACTTTAATAATTAAAAGACAAAGTAACGACACTGTAAATAATAAAAAAAAGTACTTATGATTTAAAGATGAAAACTGCTAACTGCGAAAGGGTCGTCATGTGCTATGCACTCAACTCATATACTCGTGTGTCAAGCCTGCAATCACCAACTTTGCACCTGAATTAAAAATGTTAGAAACATTGCCTGACCGGCAATACCCATCAAAGAAAAAGGAAGGCAAGTCGAAGTACACTCCATGTGCAAATGATGAATTCTGATTTAATCCAGTCGAGGTCGATATTGCAACAAATTTATTAAGTGATATCTCCTTAAATATACCTGTGCCAGATGAAAATCCATAAATGCTAAAATAAACCCGTAAATAAATAAACCTACCCTCGCCATCCTTCATACAACCGCCAGCCGACCGTCCCGACGTTTCATATTGATTAGGTACAGGCTCTCCCGCACCTCCCTACCTCCCACTCCCAACGCCCCCACGTGCACGATATTAATAATGAAAGCAAACAAGCAATCAATAATGGTACCCACCTGAATATCAGAATGTTCAGTTACTACTCGTCTATGGTAACGACACACACAAATGTGAGTAAAGCGTATGTATATGCGAACACCTCAGATACTCCAGATTGCAAATGATCAACAATAAATACAATTGAATATACTAGAAAGATTTATTAGGAAGTAGAAGCTAGTTTTAAATCTCCCTCAATCTTCTGCACTGTTCCTATCGTTACCTCGATAAGTAAAACCTTAAATGCTGTTCGATATGTGAATATGGCAATGATAGCTTCGTGATTTAGAAATTAACCTCCTGAGGAAGAGGACTTGACGACCATAATGATGACGTCATTGTAAGACCAAATAATACAAATAGCTAAAATTTTAGTAACCCGCACTCGACTTTAATTTTGCTTCTAGAACTCTCCATGTTCTAGAATCGGACACCAAAATTCTCTATTTGGTAAGCAAAGAAAGAGACGGGGATGCCAGGCACCCTACCTACCGAGACATGCGCATTTCTCACGGATTGTTTCTCCCCATACAGACGACCCGAATTCCCCTCATCTGGAGCCTGGAGTTGCCATGACCACCGATAATGAGATTTATGTTCTCTAATCGTTGTCATGGAAGCGGACAAGGTGATTTATTGATTCCTTCCATTTCCTTACAAAGCGTTGACTCAGAAAACCTCGAGTAGATTTTGCATAAGCGCTGCACAGTTGCTAACAGTGCGGCATTCTGTTTCTGATCATGTTACCCAGAACAAACCATTCATTTTTGTCATATATTCTAGAACATTCGTGGATTGTTAATACTTTCAATGTGGACACTTTTTATTTTTATCCCGAGAACGTCAATATCAACAATCGACAGTCGTGTGAAAAAAAAAACGAATGTAATCGTGAGCAGAATGTTGGTGACTTATTAAATAAATTCTATCAGTGCCATTTTCTCCATTTCTTAATATCAATTTACTTCCTATCCTCAATATAGTATTTTATCTCTTTCCTATGTCTAACTCCGAGCTTCTCTATTAAGAAATTAACAAGACGCCATGAATCAACGGCAAGAACGTCCAACGCATAATATTTTTAGCTGGAAAAATCCCGGGGTCCCATACGAGTGAAAAAAATATAATAAACCTTTATTACTTCGGGCTCTTATCTCTCTACCGTTCAAATCTCACCTCTCACATTTCTATCTAACCCCCTACTGCCCACACACTACCATATCATTACGTAAGGTGGGGGTCTAAGCTCCCCAAGTTGGGGCCGGGGTGAGGTGGAATTTTGCTCCCCAAGTTGGGGGCAGTATGGTGTGGGGTGTTGCTTCTCCATACTTTTGAGTTGCTATGGAAATTACTTGATGTTCGGAAGGATAGGTGTGTTATTCCTTTTTACCTCCCTATCTGGTATTTCCCAATTAAAAAGTATGCACATTATTCGTACCCCTCTTTGCTCACATAAGCAAGTTTATTAGGGTCTTATAGAATTGAAAAGTGTACCTTTAGCTTTAGTAAATGAATAACTTTTTGATATAAGAAAACACGAGAACTATATTGCGTAATGGTACAAAATATTTTACTGCGTTCATATTTTGAGTACTTCCTCTTTTAAATTGATGTAAGAAAAAAGACAGTAAGATCCATATGGTTTTTGCGTCAAGTCTCCAATCCCTGACTCTGCACCTGAATTGGGAAGTTCGAAATGATCGAAGACTGGCAGTAAAAAAGAAAATAAGCTAGGTCACTCTATATGCAATTAATGAGTCTTGGATGTTCTTCTTTCAGTCCTGGCGACATCGGTACTGTATCTATTCGATACGAGTATTGCTCTCTATGACTATTCACATCTAGTTGTGTCGCTTTACAGTGCTTTGGGCACGTTCTAAATCAAATACAAATAAACCCTATAGTGATCGCCACCATTTGAAAGACCGCCAGTGGGGACGGTCGCCATTTTTCATATTGGTACAATGGGTATAGACTGTCCCCCACCTCCCAGCCTCCCACCCTTGTCATCTCCACATACTACCCACGATGTTAATAATGAAACGAAACAAGCAATCAACCTGAAAACACTGTAGCCGCTCTTCTTTAGGAGCGACATAAGCAAGTGAACGTAAGAGAGAGAACGTAAGAGAAAACGTCAGGCCCATACCCTCTACAACGAAGAATGTGAAGTCGATTGTACATTATCGAAATCTAATATGGCTAAACGTTCGTCAAAGGTCAGGTTGGAAGACATATTTTTCTATCAACCCCTTAATAATTGTTTAACCATAAATTGTCTTTGAGACGTGATAACTGGAAAGATAGCTTGGTGCTTTAGAAATTAGCTTCCCTTCGGAGGTCCTTACGATAATGAAGACAAAATGATTATACGGTGTACTTGTAACCTTTAAATATTACATAAAAATAGCTAAAATTCTGGAACTGCGAAGTCAAATTCAATACACAGAGGTATGCAGACGTAATGCACTATTTATTACGCGACCAAACATTCAAAAATCGGTTACATTTTAAAATAAAGAAGTTATAGGTAAAGGTTACCTTTATATTTCACCTTCATTTTGGTCTGATGGTGAATGAAGACACCGTCAATGAACAGAGCACTATTTAAAAGCCCTTAGGATACGGACTTTATACAGCTAATGTCCGGTCTCCCGAGACGGCAACGCCGGGCGCCCACCTATCGAGACATGCGCAGCGCAGACGACCCGAACTCCCCTTACCTGGAGCCGGCTGTTGCCATGACCACCGATAAATAGGGTTTATTTTCTCTAACCGTTGTCATGGGGGGACAAGATGATTTATCCATCCGGCTCCTTATTAAGAGATGACTCAAAAAATCTTGAACAAATTTTGCATAAGCGCTGCAAAAGGTGCAAACGGTGCGTATTGTTTCTGATTATTTCACACAAAACAAACCATTCATTTTCGTCATATAGTTTAGAACATTTGAGGATTATTCATACGTTCAATGTGGACACTTTTTATTTTTATCCCGAGAACGTCAATACCAAGAATCGACAGTCGTGTGAAAAAAAATTAGTAAGCATATGTATTCGTGAACAGAATATTGGCGAGTTATTAAATAGAATAAACTATATAATTAATGTATTTTTTCTATCAATGCCGTTTTCTCCATTTCTTAATATCAATGTATTTTTTATCCACAATACATTATCCCTTACCTATCTAGACAAGACGCCATGCATCAACAGCAAGCACGTCCAACGCATAAGATTTTTAATTCGAAACATCTCGGGCTCAGGCGATAGAACAAATGTAATAAACCTGTCATTACTTCGGGCTACTATTTCTCTACCGCTCAAATCTCACCCTTCACATTTCTATCTAACTCCCTGCTGCCCACACACTACCATACAATTACGAAAGGGGGGTTAAGCTCCCCAAGTTGGGGCCGGGGGTGGGGTGGAATTTTGCTTCCCAAGTTGGGGGCAGTATGATGGGGGGTGGTACTCCACCTTTTTGAGTTCCTATGTTGCTATGGTAATTACTTGATGTTCGGAAGGATGGGTGTATATTCCTATTTACCTCCCAATCTGGTATTTCCCAATTAATACGTATGCACATCATTCGTAGCTCTCTTTGTTCACATAGGCAAGTTGATTAGGGTGTTTTAGTATACAAAAGTGTACCTTTAGCTTTGGTAAATGAATAACTCTTTGAATAAGAAAACAGGAGAACTTTATTGCGTAATTGTACAAAAATATTTTACTATTGGTTCATATTTTGAATACGTCCTTTTAAATTGATTTAAGAAAAAGGGCAGTAAGATCCCCCACATACGGTAATTTGTTCGAAGACTGGCAATAAAAAAGATAGTTAGCAAAGGTCACTCTCTATTTGCAACTGATGAATCTTAGATGTTCTTCTTTCAGTCCTGTCGACATCGGTACTGCAACCTATTTGATACGAGTATTGCTCTCTATGACTGTTCACATATAGTTACGTCGCTTACAGTGCTTTGTGCAAGTTCTGAACCAAATACAAATAAAACCTATAGTGATCGCCATTTTTCATATTGGTATAGTGCGCGACATATAAGTTGACCTATGCGCAGAAACGATTTTTAGGTGTCAATCGAAGAGCGGTATGAGGAGGGATGTTCCGCTTGGCTCTGGAGTACAATCGCGCACAGTATTCTTTAACATATTTTAAGTACATATAACATAAATCTTTGTTAAAAGGTTTCATTCATTCATTTAATATCAAGAAAATTGACTATTTTATCTAATACGTGACGAACACGTCTTACGCCGCTGTTATTCAAGAAATAAATCTGAAAGAAAATCTTACAATATATTACTTTTGTTTTCCATTTAATTACATTTCCTTCTGTCACCTCACACTTACAATTTCATAGAAATATATATTTGAATACGACGAAATCACTTTACTTTTTGGATTTTTATTATTTATTTAGACCTGTCTAACACTTTTCTTCATTATTTTACCTGCGCAGATGACCGCCATTTTGGTTCAACTTACTTGCCGGGGACTATACAATGAGTGTAGACTGCCCCCATCTCCCACCCTCATCATCTCCACATATTACCCACGATGTTAATAATGAATCGAAACAAGCAATCAATAAAGCTGCGAGCTGAACCCACTGTAGCCGCTCATCTTCAGGAGCGACATAACCAAGTGAATAGAAAACATCAGGCCCATACCCTTTACACCGAAGAATGTGAAGTAGATTGCACATGATCGAAATCTAATATGGCTCAACGTTCGTCAAAGGTCAGGTTGGAAGAGATATTTTCCTATCTACCCCTTAATCATTGTTTAACGATAAATTGTTTTTGAGATGTGATAACTGGAAAGATAGCTTGGTGCTTTAGAAATTAGCCTCCCCTTCGGAGGTCCTGACGATAATGATGACAAAATGATTATGAGATGTACTTGTAACCTTTGAATATTACATAAAAATAGCTAAAATTCTGAAACAGCGCAGTCAAATTCAATACATAGGGGTATGCAGACGTAACGTCGTGGACTAGAATTCACTAGTTATTTCGCAACCAAAACCTAAAAAATTAATTATACTTTAAAATAAAGGGGTAATTGGTAAAGCTCACCTTTATACTGCACCTTCATTTTTTCTGATGGTGAATGAAGACACCGTTATTGTACACAGCACTATTTAAACGTCCTTAGGACAGAGACTTCAAACAGCTAATGCCCGGTTTTCAGAGACGGGGACGCCGTGCGTCCTACCTATCCAGACATGCGCAGTGCTCACGAATCGATCCTCCCCGAACAGACCACCCGAACTCCCCTCATCTGGAGCCGGCCGTTGTCATGACCACCGACAATGAGGTTTATTTTCTCTACCCGTTGCCACGGGGGCGGAAAGCGCGATTTATTGATCTGGTTTGTTACAATGAGTTGAAATAACTTTTAACGTGATAAGTTTATGTTCGTTACATTTTGTAAGTTATTTACTGTAGATTAAGACAACCGTCTTCTTTAATGTATTTTTTTTTCTTTTCTATCTTTTGTTCTTTAAAGCGTGTGGAGTCTGTCAATTCGCACCTGGCCAACGTATGTTACTTGTCGAAAATTCTGTCCACTTTAAAAGGACGGTAAAGATAACCTCAAAAATATCGATCATCAACCTCTACGCCATCTATCTGATATAGCTATAGTAGTAGGATTGATGCGCAATGCGTCAATGCACTCCCGTACTTCACCCTTTGCATTGGTCAGTACTCTAGTCGGACCCCTAGCCAGCTGTCCCCCCAAGGACCCCATATGGGGAAACATAGACCGCAGACATCGCCATCTCTTTCCCATTAAGGTGGCGTTGTCTACCATACACGAGTGGCCTTATCGATTGCTTTAATATGATGTGAAGATAGATGGACCGTCTGCTGCGTTAATACCCCTACTAAGTACGGTGATATTTTTGCTACGTGTGAAAAGAAACCGGTGGTTATGCAATTGTACTACAGAACACATGGGTTGATGCAGATGTTGTTAGAGAGTAGGAAAAGCAAATAAACTGTACCATAGCAAATTGTATGGTATAATTTTGACAAAATATTTATAAAATAGTATGCAGTAATTATATCATTAGCATTAGACCATATAATAAACTAAGCCTTTTCATAGACTGTCTCCGCTGCCACAGTACTCTTGGTGAAGTGCAAGTCCGATCAACATGTTACAATACTTTAATTTTTTTATAAACAGTGTGGAATTGTATTAATTGACGTATTTTGATCGTGAAGTATCCTTAAAACTTAATACTAAGCTAACGAAGGAAGCAATACGGTGAAGACGAAAGGTACATCAGCACACAAATTTTGAATATGCCTCACAATAACAGCTAATGAAAAGATAGAAGTATTATATACTTTACTAGAAAAAAAAAACAAAACAACGATTATAAAACTGATGAATATTTACGGCAATCATATTACAATTCCGATAAGTTACATAATGCCATATGCCCTTGTATTTGTTGAAAAATTTGAAAAATATGAATTGAATTATTGCTTATAGCTTGTTTGAACAACATAATAAGAAGCTAGAAAAAAACATCAAATTTCAGCATAATAATTAAAATAAATTTTAAGTTTTGTTCATCGTTTTGGTAGAAAGACGGAGAAAGCTTCGGTTAAAGTAATTACAATAATGAATAATTGTTTTATTAGCATCGTGACCTTTAAAATTTCCATTCTTATCTCATACCTATTACATATATACATATTGGAAAATATTGAGAAATGAGTAAAAATAAATTACTTACGTTTAACAGCGGCAGTCACTTTATTTTGTATTATAATGACGTCAGCGAATAAATTACACGTGGATCTGAGTACGCAGATGCCACCCCTCAAACCTTATTAACCCCCTGACCCCCTCATCTCACCCTTGCGACATCTATCCCGTTTGCGCACGTAAGACGAAACATCAATAATGGCGTCGGGTACTTATGTTTTATAGGACTATAGAGAGAGACATTTTGGGAATAAATTGCAAATGGCCGCTATAAACGCGCTATCGATCAAGCCGCCGTGTGCCGATTGAATCACAGGTTTGATACCGTATATTGAGCTTACTTAATTAATTTAACATATGTACATACTTATATATGTAAATATCTATCCTATTAGTCGTCAAGTTACTGTAACACACATTCGTTTGATGCTTACTTTGTGATGAAATGGCTATGTGTTACAATGTCTCAAAATATTATTTTTATTTACTTAAGCTGTATAATGTAACTTCAAATACATGTTACTTCGTTTACAAGCCTAGATACAGAACACATATTTGGAGGACCTCATCACACACATATTTATACACGGTGAGAAACGTATCTACCACCGACGGCGCAGCAGGTAGGTTCAGTAACCAACAGGACAGTCATTTTGTAACCATTAGTACGGTTGAATATAAATAATTTTCGTTTGGGGTTATCAAAAGTATAACGTATTTATAGATAGATGTTCGTGTGTAATAAAGAATAATAAAGTTCCTTCGCGCTCGAACTATTAGGATTAGCCTATAATAGAAGATTCTAGAAATGCGCGTAGAACGAGCGCTCGTGTAAACAACTCAACCATTCGATTTCATTATCGCTTACCGCAATGGCATATTTTGCATAATGTAACATCCCGTACGTTAACTAGAAAGTCGCTATGAAGGTTGGTTAACGTGTGCAGTGCACAGCTACGGGCACTAAATTGTAAATTAAGTATCATTTTGTTACAGAGAAATTGAGAGATTCAGTTCAGGAAGAAAATGGAGAAAACAAAGAGACAAATGAGAAAAAGAGAGTGCTATGCAAGTTGTAAGCTTCGAGATGTGATAGAACGGTAAAACAAAGCACTTCGTAACCCTTAGGGGAGTACAGTATAACTGCAGTTAATAATGGGCATTTCGTACTGTTACATCCCTAGACTGTATGCAAACTCGCTGACAGAGTTGCTGCATCAGCAATGGGAACCACTAGCGACTAACACTTTTGTCAGTCACACCTCAGTCTGCTCTTACCTCTCGTCGGGAAGGGTTGCCAAAAGATAAATTCATAAATATTGTTCTATTTCCTTTATTATAATCTAGTGTTTAAAAATAAGTTTTTTCAAAAGCTTTCCTTCAAAACGCGTATACCATTAACGGTGGCGGTGGTGGGACTTGGAAAAGCCCAGTACCCAAGCTCCGTTCTAAAGACTCGTTCCGGATCTAAATCCCAAAATCTTAAAACCATAAAACAATCCGTATCCGTGAATAATCTCTGTGTTCTTGAAAGTGATAGTGAAAACCCTGTTTTGGCGAATAAAGTTAAGTGACATACTTAAGGTGATATCCTTGGTGTACTTTTTTTACACAATCCTGGAGAGGAATCTTGAGGAGGAAATAACTGCATCCCGAACTGCATTTACCTCGCCGTATCTTGAGGCATCCTTATTATAAGAAAGAGATAATTGCTGCCTGAACCGCAATTAAGATTTAACTTGTAGGTACTAGTTATTTTGTTGCATAGATTTAATGTTTCCTAACGTAGTAAAAGTTGCAAGATAAAAAGTTAATAATCGATATTAGTATACCAGAAAAAATCCCGAGTGACACAAAATCGAAGTCACCTGCTCCTTCTCGTGTAACTAGGAAAGCAACAGCGGCTCTCATAATGACTGAACTAGAATGAAATATTTTATTCAAATGTATTAAATCATACCACGGCAGCAGGGAAACCTTAAAATAATTTATCGCCAATCGGCATCAGACAGCCAGAAATCGATTTTGTTCAATTATATCCTGAGCTAGCTAAACGAAAAAGCGGAAGTTGCTTGCTCAATAAAAAAAATCACATCCTGGTATCAACTTAATGAGTTCCTAAAAACACAGTTCAGTGAACGAAAACACTATTCACGTTTGCTAACCAACCTCCAAGAAAGCAAGCAAGACCCGCAAGACAGAGTTAGCAAATACGTATTACAAATGGAAATCTACCTCTCACAACTGTTAACAGAGGTATCATTATCCACAACTAAGGCCAAAGAAATGCCTAGCCGCACAGCAGCCATGTAGCACCTTGCCCTCCATCATATTGTTATGGGACTTCGTCCCCGAATTCCAAACGGTGTATGGTGTAGGTTTCCAAAAACTTTAAACGAAGCCATTTATTACGCTGTTTCGGAAGAGCGCATACTGCAGAAACTGTACAGACGCACCCAGGCGGAACACAAATTCTACACTAATAGTAGCAACAAATTCAAAGCCGTCTCCACAAGACAAAATGCTAATACATCTTCCTTTGCACAAAAACCAAATAATCCAACACAAACAAAAGGTTCCAACGCTTTTTGTCGGTACTGTAGAATTGCCGGACATGGTATATCCGCGTGCAGAAAACGCGAAATTGATCATGACTGTTTCAAATTCCAACAAAGTCAATCATCTTATACGTCACCCTCATGCGTTCCTTAAAAATCCTGCTGAGATTGGCCACAATGAAATAGATCTTCCAATTGATCCTTCATACGAACAATAGTCTCGTCACGGTGTCGTCCGAGACTGTGTCCGAAAATCGACACCACACCTAAATTCAATCAATTAAGGAGCCAGTCGGGCAATCAGCCCCAAATAAGCGCCTTATTCTCAAATCTAAGGGACCTAAATCTAAGGGATCTAAATAAGCGCCCTATCCTCAAATTCTAGGGACCACTCGAGTAATCAGCCCCAAATAAGTGCTCTATCTTCAAATCCAAGGGACCACCCCGGTAACCAGCCCCAAATAAGCGCCCAATCCATGGAAACAAATCAAACCAGTCGCAAAGTCATTTTGTCCAAACAATCTACCGTTTCGCGTAAAGATGACGAAGAGATCTATGAAATCAACATAGATACTTTAAAGAGATTGTTACCACATGTAGGACTCGGGTTCTGTTATATGTTTACTCAAAGAATCCAGTGTTCGTAAAAGCCAGAAATTAAATAAAGAGCCTATTTAACTTAAAGAAGGAACTTATAAACTCAAAGAAGGAATTATTATAGATCAACACTTACCCGATGAAATTCTAGTATCCAATTGTATAGTTAACGTGCAAAATAAAAATCGTATTAACTTAACTGTCGCTAATATATCTGAAAAATATGTAAAAATACAAACACATTTTAAATATAATATTGAACCATTATATCGTAAAGCACTTCCGATCAACGCCAATTTCCAAGAAACATATAGTCGAACTAATGAAGTAATCAATTCCTTACGAAGAAGAAGAAGATATTACCATAGAACTTTGCTCTCAATATTCAGACATATTTCACCTATCAGGCTATAAATTAAGCCATGCCTCTGCTCTAGATGATCGAATTAAAACAAGTAGCATTATACCTATACATACTAAGTCTTATAGATTTCCAGAGTGCCACAAAAAGGAAGTAGAAACTGAAATAATTCAAATGCTTGACCAAAATATTATAGAACCATCATTTTCTCCCTGGAGCACACCTACCTGGATGATTCCAAAGAAGTTAGATTCTCAGGGGCAACGTAAATGGCGTATCGTAATAGATTATAGGACATTTAACGACATCACTATTGGTGAAACATACCCAATTCCACAGATATCTGAGATTCTCGCTGAACTAGGGAAAAGAAAATATTTCACAACCCTGGATCTTGCTTCTGGGTTCCATTCGATTCTTATCTCACCAGAAGATGCTCCTAAAACAGCTTTCTCCCTACCTCAGGGCCACTATTAATTTAATCGAATGCCATTTGGGCTTAAAAATGCCCTATCCACGTTCCAGAGACGTATGAACAATTATCTCTCGGGCTTTCAAAGTACCCGTTGCTTCGTTTACTTTGACGACATTGTCGTTTATTCTCATAACCTAAGTTCTCATAGCTTTAATTTGAAAACAGTCTTCGACAGAATTCGTAACTTCAATCTCAAACTTCAACCCGATAAATATGAATTCCTACGCAAAGAAGTAGGTTACCTCGGGCATATAATAAATGAAACCGGCGTTCAACCAAATCCAGATAAAGTCAGGGCGGTCACTGCTTTTCCCATTCCTAAGTCTCGTAAAGACGTCTAATCTTTTCTAGGCCTTGTCTCATATTACTGACGCTTTATACAATACTTCTCTAAATTAGCCAGACCCTTAACCAACCTGATAAAAAAGATTCAAATGGGAGAATGCACAACAGCTATCCTTTGAAAGTTTAAAAAATAACCTCGTACCCTAACCTTTCTTGGTATACCCTGATTTTACTCAACCATTTCTAACCATTTCTTCCTGTGATGCTTCGAATTACGCAATATCCACGATCCTTTCCCAAGGTATATTAGGCCAAGATTGATCTATCGTCTTCACATCCCGCATCCTTAACAAAGCCGAGTGTAATTACAATGTAACGGAGAAGGAATGCCTCGCTATCATTTTCGGAACGAAGACTTTTCGACCTTACTTTTATGGCAATCTATTTACAATTCTTAACGAAAATAAACCCTTAGAGTGGCTTAATATCAAAACTAAAAAATGAAAAATTAACGCCAAAATTAACGCTTACATTAAGTATCATTTTGTTACAGGGAAATTGAGAGATTAGGTTTAAGAAGAAAATGGAGAAAACAAAGAGGCAAATGGAAAACATACATACATACATCTGCAGTTAATAATGGGCATTTCGTACTGTTACATCCCTAGACTGTATACAATCCTGTTGAAAGAGTTGCTGCATCAGCAATGGGAAACACTAGCGACTAACACTTCAGTCGTGGGAACGTCGAGGGTTCATTGTTTTGCGGATTACTGTATTTGAAAGGTATGACGGAGTGGGGTGGGCGACCCAACAATGGTAGGTATAAGTAATTGTAGGAAGGGGTCCCGGAGGCAGTCCTTAACTTGCATTGATGTAACAGACAGATGTAGCAGACCTCAGTTCAATTCTTGAATAAGCCTATACTTGTAAGTTTACTTGACCTGTGATTCCTTTTAGATATAAACAACATCCTATATCTACCGTAATACGATTAGAAATAATCCGATACTACATATAATAAAGCGACGAATTAATATCCTTTCAGGGGTAAGCAGAGAACACCTGGATGTGCTTCTTTTATTCGCCTTCAAAGATTAACAAATTCCATGAAAACGTTTTCACCGAAACACGTCATTCGCTCTAACACAGAACACATTGCCACTCTCCCCAGCTCAGAACACAATGAAGGAGCGGTAATTGCGCGCGGGTAATTAACTGAAAACAATACACCGAGCTGATTGAGTGACGAGGGCCGCAGTGGTGCTCGCGATGAGGTAGCTGGGACCGCGCGGAAGATATTGTCCGCTCAAGGATTGCTTTTGTAAACAGTTTTGATAAGACATGTTTTTTTAATGGATAAAATACAATACGAAACGACAATACAATACAATATGGCACAATGGAAACATACAAGCTATATAATGCTATACAATGCAATGCGGTACCCTTGCAATGACCATGTAATACATATAATATAACACAAATCTCCTCTCCACACAAATCTCCTCTCCACACAAATCTCCCAACGCTCTCCATGTAATACATATAATAAAACACAAAAAGTACACTATTATTATTAAAATACACTACACTATTATAATAATATGCCATACAGTACAAAACATTCATAATATGCAATGCAGTGCAATAGCGATAAGAGAAGGATATCGACGTCGACACCTAGAGTTGGTAAACTATCCACTCTTCGCTTTTGCGCAATCGACGCAGGCCTGTAATATATCCTATTTCATCTGACTACGTGGTTAATGAAGAAGGGAATTGAGAGTTAGCGGCCAGTTCAGGTATAAGAGGATCGGAAATGTTCCGGCCCGACAGTGGCAGCAGCCAGGATCTAAACTTGACTTTATGTACAATGTAGAGGTGATCGTATAAAATGTTTACTGGGACGTATGGTTTTTCGAGATGCCTCTGAATTCTTTGCAATATATTATATACAGCACTGATAGTCTAGTGGTTAAGAATTCAGCTTCTCATTCCAGGGGTGCTGGCTGCAAATAGATGGCGCGCATGTCTTTACAAAAATGCGTTTTAAATATCACTTGGTAACGGTGAAGGAAAACATCGTGAGAAAACCTGCACACTTGCACTTATTAAAAAAAAAAAGTTATATGTTAAGTTTGCCGTCTCACATTTGGCCGACGTGGCAGACTATGGCCTTGACCCACTCATTACTAGAGGCGACCCATATTCAAACAGAGGAATGATAAATAGGTCGAATATTTTTATTATTATATAATTATATTGGAATTGGTATACTGGGATATGTCGTATTTTATGACGAGTGTATTACATAGGCCAGGCATTTATAATCACCGCCTCACGGAACTGCTAGAAACTCGATTAGAAACATTCGGATTTATACACATATTTTTAACTTTATTTCATCGACACATAATTTAAACAAACTTTTCTACTCGTATTTGCACTTTTGTTTATACTAGGTCCGTTGCAACACTCGTGTATCTTGAAATAAAAAGTGATTAACTGATTCACTACACCCTGTGCACTAACTACAGATGATTTCTTTTGCATTGTTTATGAGTATGAAGATACGCTTTTTAAGAGAACCTTTCCGTTGAGTCTTAAATAGAGTGTGTAAAACGCTTTATGAATATAAAGGTTTTTGTTTTAATGCCGTTTTTATTATTTGGGACCAATTTACTAATTCAGTATAAATAACGAGAATATTGTTATCGCGAATATTAGTTTGATAATTTTCAGTTCATGAAAACCTATTATTTCCCAAGTATGACTTTTGCGGAGCGGAGACACTTTAAAGTTAGATTTGTAACTTTTCTCGTCTCGCAAGAAGCTCATGAAGATTATCGCAGAGCGACGCCGATCATAAATCTATCGTGGTAGGTAATATTTCGGCGTCCGGCGCCCAGTCCAGCATCCGGGGCGATGGGATAGGGCGGCGTCCATAAGAACTTCGACGGGAAATGTAGAGTTAAAAGACGTAGTATTGTGAATAAGTTTCACTGTGAAGAACATGTCACGTGCGTATACATGCGTGAGGTCCATTTCGGGGATTGTCATAAGTGATTAAGTGACACCGTTGCAGGGTACTGAACAAAATATTTATTAATATGATTATCCAAATCAGGAATGTTTTAATGGAACCGAATAGTGAAATGCAAGTGCAATAATTCACAGAATGCATTTAAAGCTGCCGTGCACCTGACAGAATTACGCCGTACAATAAGAAAACTGTCTAAATGTGTACGCAGACGTCCACAGTGAGTCGCATTATCATGTCAACTCCAAGAAAGTCTTCAGTCATAGCTCGTACCATAAATCTCTGAAAATTGTAGAATCCTTGCGTGCTGAAACCTTCTTAGGTTATATCTAGTCATATTCAATTGCGGAAAAATACGAAGCGATATAGTGCTTCTTAAAACATAAGACTTAATATGTACAATACACGAGCTTATTTTTCCGAAATAATATCCAAAAATAATACAATATTTGCTATATTTATTAAAAAAAGCATAACATCACGCCTATAATCCCCGAAGTGGTAGGCAGAGGAGAGTAGTACACTCCCACGTGTCATCGGTTACGTTTGCGGCCCATGTAATAGGTAGTAAGATTTATTAGTGGACACAACAGAGATAACGATACGTACTAGACGTTTCGTTCTGCGTACTGTGCCGTAATTGATTATCTAATTGTTCACACGTGACGCGCACAAAATCTCACGACCGGCTGCTATGAACACCGCACAACGTCACATACGTGACGTCGGCCGCGCACTCGCTATCCGTTGTCACGCTCCGGTGCGCGCTGGACGCGCCACTCAAACGTGAAATAGCTATTGCGGTGTCATTCCATTTTTACCCTTATACCACATACAGAAGAAATATTTTCGCATGAAAAGTGGGACTAAGATTTTTGTGGACATTTCCTGTACACGACGTTACGTAAGAACCGGACTGAAGATGATACACGATAAGGGTAGGGATTAAGGTTTCCGGTTTGCTCTTAAATGGGACTTAAACCGTCTAACACCGACGTATAGGCGCCAAATTCGTCAAAGATTTCGTGTAGAAAGTATATAAATTAGACGGTTGTACAGATATAGAAATAAAAACAGTACCATTCTTTAATATGCCACTTAATTAAATCGAAACATAATTTATTTATTACTTTTATTTATTGATATTGCAATTGTCGATTCCTAAGACAAAAATGTATTTTAAATTACAGATCGAAAATTTATTGCAGTATACGGTTGTAGATCAGCAAACCGAAAATCGGTGATCAATGAATGTACTATTTTGTTCCGATTCGGCTAGACAATAGTACACTATACAGTGCTGTTTATTTATTTATATACTGCTAATTACGTTGCGGACACGGGTTGCTTACGGGCCAATGTCGTTGTACAATATATTATATTATTAATCTATATAGTTCTATTCGTTCAGTGACATGAATTTAAAGGTTTCGTTGGTCTAGTTGGTTGTAAGAGCGATGGCTGGGCAAAGATCCTAAGTTCGATTCCGGGTCAAGAAAGCAATATTCAGTTTTTCTATCTTGTAATTGCCAGTAGTGGCATGGAGTCTAGATTTGTGCCCGGTTTTCGGAAACAAACTCTGTAACCTTATGAGATGCACAACATAATTGGTGAACAGCGGGATTACTACACTCTTCTACCTATTCATTTGGACAAATCTAGGCGTGATGTTATGACATCAATATAAAAAGATTTTTGACCAGAGGGTAGCCAAAATAGCTTCGAACTATAATGTGAACGGACGTTCGGTGTCATTATATTACTCTTATTTTCAGATGATTTCAAATTAAATCGCGCTGTGCAATGTTCTGTTAATTTCACATTGAAACTTCCATTTAATGTAATATTTATTGGCAGCGTGCTGTTAATATCATTACATCGACAGACAAACGAGTAGGTACGTAAACATAGCGCACGCTGTTCCCAAGCATATAATGAATCGAGAGGTTCGCCTTTAAATCATTTAATTTATAAAATATTTGTGAACGAGTTTTTCCTACAGAAATGTTTTGTACCGTTCGCAGTAATGACCGTAATGTAGTGCTGCTGTTGTGATAATACTACATCGTTTTAGCAGGTTGGGTTCGGTTGGGTTAGATTTGGTTATTGTACTTGTCTACCTACCGCTTCGTACCGTGCTTAGGAAAGCCGTGATATGATGTTCATAACGAAGAGCATATCTAAGTGACGCAGAAAAGCGTACTTTTATTAAACCAAATATTAAATTAATACTTTGAAACATTAAACTAATTTAATAAAAAATATTGTATTATATTTCAGATTGATTTATAAAGACTGTCTTAATTGACTACCTCGTTAGTCGAGTGGCTGCAAGCGCGCCTGCCGATCGAGAGGTGCTGGGTTCAAATCCCGGGTCGGGTACTATTGGATTTTTCTAATTTAGAATTTCTAGTAGTGACTTGGAGCCTGGATCTGTGCCCGGTGTATGATAACGTAACTGTGGAATAGTGGGAGTATACTACACTCATCTGTCTACCTCTTTGGTGATTACAGGCGTGATAATATGAAATATTA